>LOJH01065648.1:0-10440 GCA_001685095.1 Ellobius talpinus | reverse complement strand
GGGAGGAGGGGAGGAGGTGGAAATTTTTAATAATAATAAAGAAAGTGAAAAAAATTTGGAAATTTTTAACATTTAAATAAATTTTAAAAAAAGTGACAAAAAATACCATGTGCTTTGCTGGGCCAGGAAATAAATGTTTCCAGACTAAATACATGCAAATATCTCAGAAAATAGTAAAAAGTTGCATATATTCTAGAATAAAATAAAAGGCTTCTTCTTTCAAAAAACAAGCAAACAAACAAACAAAGCTGCAGAGCTAAGAGTACCATCTTATAGTAATCCAAGTTTGCAGATAAACTGCCTAGTGATAAGAAGTAGTCCATCTTAATTGTGTCCATTATTTCTGTTGGTATCACTGTCCTAGTTGGTCTCAGTATCAACGGAATATTACTTAACTGGTTGAGACTTGATGGATATTTCTGAGTACTTTTTCTTAAAAAACTTCAAAGATTCCTTGGTTGCAAGACTGAAAAGCAAAGGTAAGAAAGTTCTCTAACTATACATGATTTTACATTACAAATTAATATAGTAATTGATATTTTGCCTTTGAAAAATCTCTATATATTCATACCATGGCTAAGGAACACTTGTTGGTATATATTTTAACTTTGTTTGCTCAGTACACTCCTCAAGTGCATGTACAACATGTACTGTGATTAAGGCGAACAGAACAACCACCATATCCATTTCATTAAGAAAAGATTAGATAGAGAGTCTGAAAATTTCCCATGAAACTTTGATGTACAATTCTTCCCTTAATTAAAAGCAAACAGCCTTGCTTCCTGGGATTAGGCTAAACAATTCTACAAAAATGAGAATATATATTGATAAAAAGTGTTTAAACAAAAATGGTAGAAAATATCATCAAAAATTGCCCCAAATGAATACCATACCAGAAAATTAGATAAGAGAATAAAATATAGAAAGTGCCCTTGAAAAATGTACACTTCAAACTCTTCCAGTTTATATAGAATTAAATCTCCATTGTTCCGAATTCAGGTCACACTCTAGTTCATGTAACATCAAGAGAGAGTAGACAGAAGAGGCTCTTGTTCTAAAGTATAGAGTGTGTCTCTCTGAGACTTTGGAGTTCCTTCTGACCTCCCCTACTAATGCACTCTGTAGCTCAAGGCAAATGAGTTAATCTTTCTGTGACTTCATTTATGTCTTTGTCAAATGGAAATATTAACACCTACTTCGTGGAGAACATTCAGCAGTTTAATTAAATTAGTGCTTTGAAATTCTCAAATGAAAGTTGCTATAGAAATGCAAAGGACAATTACTGAAGTTATTTCTCCTTATCCTGTATGCAATATGATGATTGAAACACATTTATGTTAATTGGAAGAGTGACTAATTACCTAAGAAATCCTTCCTTGTGTTGTGCGATATGCAGGGCAACAGGTCAAAGCTCTTTACAATTAATTGGGGCAAACTTTAATTATTTGGTAACAACAAATAATTTAACCTGTGAAAAAGATTCGGTTGCTTCAAATCATTCGGATATAAAGATTGTAATACTTAAAGACAAAAGAAATGGGATTTATCTTATAATCTCTATCAGAAATGAGATTTCTCATATCATTACCATGTAACTATTTTAACTCAATCAATGCTTTCCTGGTGAAGGGATTAATTTGTTTTGTTTTTCATTAAAACATAAACAAAAGAAATAAATAACAATAACAACAAAACTTCCTAGTGTCATTGGTAAGGAAGATATGGGTTCTTTGGGGGAAAGTTCCCATTAGCAAACAAGGAGATTAACGTCTCTGAGTAGGAAAAGATCTAGTTCCTACTATGGGCTGAAGAGATGCTCACAGTTAAGAGCATATATGACTCTTGCAGAGCATCCCACTTCAACTAACTCAATTCTTAGCACCCACGTCAGGCAATCCCAGCAGACCTGACACCTTCTTCAGGTCCTTAACTTCTCTATACTTCTATAGTCATGTCTTCTCTCTTTCTCCTCTTCTTCTCCCTCTGTCCTAGACACACACACACACACACACAAGCACAAAGATACATAATTATAAATAGCATAAATAATGGAAAAATAATTTAATCCAAAGAATGTTCCTACAAGATAAAAACTTTGCAGTGCTACATTCTTGCTGCAAAGAAGCCAGGAGGGCTGCTGAGAAACATGAGGTAAAGAAACCCGTAAGTCCAGTAGTGGATTATTATTTCCAATAGTGTTGGGAAGAGAGATGATGAGGCAGACTGTAAATTTCTGTTGAGTAAACAGGGATAGTGATAGGTCTAACAAGGATTCTCTATAGAAGTGGGATGAATAGTCATGTCTGGAGGTGGGAATGAATGAATTGATGTTGATTTTCAGTCAACAGACATTGGAAATGGTGAATCAGCAGAAAGGACTTAAGCACACTTTTAGACATAGGTGTTACAGGGCAATTTGGAGAGAATACAGTTGCTTTCTGAAAAGGCACTGCACCATTCAGGGAGATTCGAGTTTCCCTTGGATTCAGGTTTTAAGCTCCAATTCCTCTCTACAGTCTCCTCAGAAACTATAAAACCAATGCTGCTGTCGGCTTCAGAATGGAGCAAAGAAATCAGAATCCATGGTGAGGGGTTCTTGAGAACAGAACGAATGAAACAAGTGAAATATGTAAATATAGTTAGCTACTTTTTTGGCAAGGAGTAAGGCAGTGCTATGAAATAGTAAGGGCTTTCAATGAGTTGGGGCTAAGACAGCTGGATATCACATGGGGAAATCAATGTAGCCATAGGCTTTCTTGTTCCACCAACCTAGACCCTCAGTGGATGATAGATCCAAACGTGAAATGCAGAACTACAAACCTCCCAGTAGAGAACTAGGAGGAAATCAGTAGGACTTTGGGATTGGCAATGATGTTTGGTTTTAATGTAAAGGCACAAGTCAACAAGGAAATCAATAGTAAAGTAGAGTTCAACAATTCAAAAGCTCTGCATTGTGTAGAGCATTGTCAAGATAGTGAAAAAAATATATTGAAAAATCACTTTAAAGTCTGAGAATAAATATTTGTGTAGGAAATATCAGATAAAGGACTTAATCCAAATATAGAAAGAAATGTTAAAAATTAACATTAAGAACATTAGTAACTAAACTAAAATGTATCAGATTGTTAAAAGACACATTACCGAAGAAGGTGTGGATGTTTAGAAAGTATATAAATATGGTCCATATAATTGCTAGAGAAATCAAGTTGAAACAGCAATGGAGACTAAGAGGCAGAGATCTATGAATACTCCAAATTTGAGTCATGATTCATCTATATGGTGACTCTGATGGCAGCTAGGGCTATAGAGTGACTTCAAAACCAAACAGAAAACCAGAAACAACGAGTCATTATCAAATTAATACAGCGACCCAAATTCACAACACTGACTAAAGCCATGCTAGTGAGGATTAGGAATATCAGAACTCTAATCCAGTGCTGGTAGAGATTCAGAATTTACCAGGTCAGTTTCTCACAAATTTCAACATTCTCATCAAGCATTTCAGCAATTTTACCCCTTGCCGCTTATTGGAAGGAACAGAAAATATATGCCTTCACACAAAAATATCCGCACACAGGTTTACAGAACTTTGTCTATAACTGGAAAACTGGATAGTGAATGCAACATATTTTAGTGAGTGAGAGGATAATTAAACAAATAAAAGACACAAATTTAGACAATGGATTGTCCTTCATCACTGGAACAAAATGAACTATTATTAAGCCATAAGAAGAAGTGAAGGGGGGCTGGAGAGATGGCTCAGTGGTTAAGAGCACTTGCTGCTCTTCCAGAGGTCCTGAGTTCAATTCCCAGCAACCACATGGTGGCTCACAGCCATCCGTAATGAAATCTGGCACCCTCTTCTGGCGTGCGCCATCATACATGTAGGCAGAATGTTGTATACATAATAAATAAACAAATCTTTTTTTAAAAAAAAGAAGTGCAGGGTATTTAAATGCATATTGCTAAGTGAAGGGAGTCAAACTGAAAGGTTATATACTACTCTATTTCAACTCTATGACATAGAAAATGCAAAAGTGTAGCCACTGTGAAAGCCAGGGTTGGGAAGGGGAAAGGAGCAAGGACATTTACAGGGCAGTAACATTTCTCTGTAAAGTAGTATAATGATGCATGCATGCCACTGCATGCTTGTCCACCTTTGTGGACAGTTTAATACCAATAGTGACACCAATGTTAACCCAAACTTTGGGAAATCACCATGTGTCAATGTTGATTTATCAATTGCAAAGCATAGAGCTGCCTAATCAGGATATTGATAAAGGGGAGGAGCTGGCTACACATATGGGGAGAAAACAGGGCATAGAGTTTTTATTTGAAGTGTTCTCAGAGACCTATGTGTTGATAAGTTGTCCTCTAGTGTGGTTCTATGGCCAGGAGGCAGGAACATTAGAGGTGTGATCTAGGGGGAGGCCTGAGATCATGGAGAACCCAGATTCTTCTGCTTTTTCTCTTCTGTGTCCAGTCCTTAGATGAACAATTTTATAGTGTGTTTGTCCATCACAATGAGCTGCCACACCAAGGGTTCAAAAGATATTGGGTCAATCAACCACAGACAGAAACTTCCAGAATTGTGAGTCAAAACTAACCTTTTGTCTTTGTAATAATACTATCTCAGGTATTTAGTACATTTGGCTAACAGAGGAGATGTATAGAAAGTCTCTACATTTTGCTTAATTGTTTACCTGTCAACTCAAAAGTATCCAAATAATAGCACATTTCTTTTATTGAAATAGTTTTATCGAAAATAGTTTTTGCCCTCACATATTATATCATAATAACTGTTTTTCTCCCCCACACACCTCTTGGTTCTTTCCTACCTCCTCTCCCATCTGAATCCACTCCTTTTCTGTCTTTCATTGGGAAACAAACAGGCTTCTAAGGGATAATCATATCATACAATAAGAAAGTCATAATGAGACAAAACAAAACTATCTCATTAGATTTGTAGAAGACAAATAAACAGAGGGAAAAAACCTCAAGAGAAGCGAAATAATTAGAGACCTATTCATTTGCACACTCACAAATTCCATAAAAACACTAGACTAGAAGTCATAACGTGCACAGATGACCTGGTGCAGACCTGCGCAGGCCCTGTGCGTTCTGTTTCACACTCTGAGTTCATACGAGCTTTGCTTATGCTGATTCAGAAGGACTTGTTTATTTTGTGTCTGCCATCCTCTTTTTTCTTTTTGCTAAAACAGTGGGCAAATGTCTGCCAAACAGCTCTCTAGTAAGTTATGTTTTAGATCTAATACTATACAGAGGTTTCAGGGTAAGTAGTGAGAAACCTTGAGTATCTTGTTTAGGAGGATAGGGCATTATGAGGATCAGTTTTCTCCACCAGAGAATTTTCTTCGAGGATCAGAAATCTGGAAGAGAAAGTCTAAATTTTAGGGTAGTAGAGTGAGTTAAGTTAGACCTAATGACGTCAGCCTGGGCAAGCCGTGCAGGAAGAGTCAAACATCTCTGCCAGGAACATCTAGAGTTTTCTTGCCTCCTCTTAACATGAGACACAGAGAAGAAGAAAGAAAAATATTTTTAGCAACCAAAACCTCATCTTGACTCTCTCCGTTAGGGAGTAGTGTTGTTTCATACACCTGGTAAAGACCTGGGAATTCGGTTCTGTTGTTGTTATTTCTTGTGCTTACAAAAACCTGCATCTCATTCAGGTGGACTCAGATTTTGACAACTGAGGGACTTGGTGTCAGACAGTTTATAAATTATATTCTGTAAGAGTGAAACCATCTCAACACAGCCTGCAGTGAAGGACCAGAAAGGGAAAATCATCTCTCTCTCTCCCTGCTACGGATTTCAACTCACCAAGGCTTTCCCAAGGGTTCCATTTTGTGGTCTGGCCACTTGACTGCCTCTAAGTGGTGGGTAAAATGAGATTTTACAACTTCTATGGTCCTGAGATTCAAATAGTAGGGAAAAAACCTCACCTCATAATATCAACATGCATTGAAGACTTGATAGGTCTTAGGAATTTAGGAAGTCAATAAGGGAACACAGTATTTAGGATAGAAGATAACCTGCAGGACTTCACTTTTTCTATGCTCTTTTAAAGCTATGGCACTTCTGTGGCATTTAGGGAAAACAGCCCTGAAATGGAATAGGACTGTGGGCAAATGGCCCAATACATCTCACTTAATCAGACTCAGTGCCAACGTTGTTTACAGCACTGAAGACTTTATGCACTTTCTCTCCGACTCTACTCTGTTACTTTACATCATTCCGTCTCTCCTGCAAGGCATTTGTTTTATTTTCCTGGCTGAAGCATTGGGGGTTGGCGCCACTCTACAGACTGCCTAGGGGATGCTTTAAAGGAGAGTTACTTATTAGTGCAACAGATGTGGATGATTTTTAGGGAAATGCTGACTCTATATTGTGAATCTTTATCTCTCTCAGGGAAAAATAAGGAATTTCCCATAGCCTGCTAGCCATCAGAACAGAAGGGCTAAACAGCCTGGCTATAAAAGTAGAGCACTAAAATCCTGACAAGGGGGGACAAAAGATATGGCAGGAAATATTCGTGTTAGTTCTGTTTAGTGGGGAGACAAATTTGTCTCTCAGTGGTTTATTCTCCTGTTATGGCTCCACAGACACAATTATGGGAAGGGAAGAAAAGTTCAGCCAGAATTTTGAAAACACTAATCTCTGCTATCTGAGTAAAGGAAATAATTATGATGACAACAGACGTGAAAGAAGACATTATGTGCTTTCCTCCTGTCATTAGCTTAGTTTTGCTGCTATTTCTATCAATAATAGCCAAGTGGTGGCGGTATTTGTGGAAAGCATTACAATAAGCATAATGTCCCATTGTTATCTTTTCCCAGGAAAAAGAACTCAGCCAAATCACATGTGTCATTGGAGACGTAAGATTTGTCATTTATTTTACTATGCTATAGGATCACCCTGTTTCAATAAATATTCAAACCTATTATGGACATAAATCTAGGCTAGCCAAAGCCATATCAAATTTAAAGAGGAAAATAAACATTGGGCATTAAGTTCTCACTTTAAAATAATCATTAGCAGTGAATTACCTCATACCTTCATTTATATACTGAGTTATCCCACAAATATTTGGCAAGGAAAAACACTGCATTGTGGACACCTAAAATTGTAAGACAGCTCTGATATATGTTAGAATGGTGAGTTCTGTGTTATTATTTGGCACTATGAAAACTACCCAAATAATCAGGTTCAATGGTGTGGAACTTAGTCTCACTGACAAATCTAGTTGAATGGCTTTTGTCAAAGTGACCAGTAAAGAAAAAAAAAAGAAAGAAAGCCTGAATATTAGATAGTGAGGAATGAGAAACAGAAGTTTCTCACAAGTGGGCAGTGGCTACATCCTGCTCTACCAAAATTCACAACAGACTTAGTCACATTCTAGCAATTGCAAAACTCAAAAAAGTTTCATTGCCCCACATTTTTCATAATAAACTAAAAGCTCAGATATTGGGTAATTATTGACATTTCCTGATTACACATTTCCTGATTACACCTAAAAATATATTTTGATCAAAGGAATAGATCCTCTCAGCTAGCTATTCACTGTATGTAATAACCTGGATTTTGTATTTTTAAATCTTTATTTGAAAGCTTTACTTTATAATTCTAGGTTTCTTAACTTCCTATTTAATCATTCTAATCTAGCATATTTTGCACAATCCCCCTTGTTTTGGTGACACTGTGTTATTAAGGTTTCAAGATGTTTTCACTGGGTATATTTCAAAATCAGGCTCAAGAAAGTTGCAGAAAAGTTAGAAGCTCCAAGCAGAAATATTAGCCTCAACTTACTGATATGGTAACAAAAACTCAGATTCCATTTGGGGATTCTGTAAAGGAGACTTGCTTGTTGCTTCTTAAAACCCAAGGAAACGGTATTATACTTTCAGAACAACATACCCCGTATGAACCGCTATCCCAAAATATCAGTTCAAACATACAGCTTGTGTCATAAGATTTTATAGCATCATTAGACACCTCTGACAGACTTTGGTCTAACAAAACAGCTCACAGAAATTTGGAGAGATAATAATTTGAACCATGCAGGGAAGGGGCGATGATTTTGTGTCTGTTTTATCATCTTGTGAGCTGGTCCTTTCCCTCAGTCATTTCCCCAAAATCACTAGAGACTCCTGCAGAGAGAAAACCCATCATATCCTTGTACGTTTGTCTGACGTCTGCTGTTGCTTACTTTTGAATGGTGATCTTTTGTGTAAAATATGGTTTGTCTGATCAAGGGAGCAACATATAGAATCTCTAGTTTACTGGGGATAATATGCTAATGTGGGCATTAGTTTTGACAACAGGAAACTCAGTGTAGGGTGGGAGAGAGATAAGTAAACCAATAGTTATTGTAACAATGCTGTGAAAGAACCAAGATACAAGGTAATGCGACAGCACCATCACAAAGAGGGAGCAAATTGCATAGCTAAGGGGACAGTAAGGAAAGCTCCCTACAAAGAGCAAAACCAAAGCTTCCCTTTAGGGCACAAGCACGGGGTGACAAAATATATAAAGAATGGTATGCCACAGATGAAAAGGATCATTGCGGGGCAATGAAACCTGATGTGCTGATGATGTTGGAGAGCTGCATAAACTCCCAAGATATTAGAATTTTATTCCCTAGCGAATCTCTTAGAAAAGACATGAATTCATCTATAGGTGTGCTGCCTTGAATTTACCTGAGCATTTGTATAAGGTGTCACTTAGAAAGGCAGTAGTTCTAAAGCTGGAGATGTAAACGGATTTCTTCCACATTCAATATGATAAGAGAAAGTGAGTTCATAAATGCAATGTTCGGTATAAATTATTACTTGTTTTTATTGTACATTAATTGATGTTTTGCCACTATGTGAGTATGTGTACCATGTGTGTGTGTGGTGCCGATGGAGATCAGAGCTCTTTATCCCCTGAACTAGAATTAGAGTCATGTGTTAACAGTCTTGCAGGTGCTCGGAATCAAACCTTGGTGTTCTGCGAGAGTATCAAGTATTCTTAACCATGGAGCTTCAAAAGGAACCTTAAGTTTCTGTGTTAGGGGAAGAAGAGCCACAGGTGGATTTTATGTAAATAGTACAATAATTTGAAATGTTTGCCCTTGTTTTAACATGATACAGGTTACTACTTAGCAATTGATTAGAAACTTCTGGAAACTGTGTAAGCGAACTTTGTCTTTCACTTTTCCCTTCCCTCTGGTGTTTGCCCTTCAGGCTGAGCATCCAAATCCCTATTCATGCACAGCCTTTATTGATCTTTTAGAAATACACAACACTTGAAAGTTAGAGCTGAAAGAAACCTTGGGGACCACATATTTAAGTGGTTTCCATACTTTGTTTTAAACAACAAAGTGCTTCTTGAGAATAATAGCGTAAAATAAAAACTGTTAAAAAGTTATTTAAGAATGAGGTTGCTTTTCTTGGAGTTGGGAAGAGTGTTTGTGATTTGTTATCTCTGTCAAATTAAGTTCATCTGTGCTTTCATGCTAGCTTCCCCAGGAATCGCTTACAAACTCAAGCTTGAAAGGACAGCCTTGAAAGACTACTGGTAATAATAAAAACTTTTATTTACAGAAAATAGAAATGCTATCAAAGGCATGCCAATAGGCATAATTTTTGAATAAGTCTTCTAACTTTTGCAATGCTTTCTTGTACTTTATAAAGGGATTTATCCTTTACTGATGTCTCTTACAAGGCATTGGCAGATGCTCCATTTTAAATGATTGACTGACTAGTGACTGACTAGTGGTTTCTTAAGCAGCAGCCTTTGAAAGGATAGCTAAGAAGCAGGCCATAAAATGTGACTTGCCAATGTGGCTTCTTCACCTTCTTTTGACCCAGTAGTACAGGCCTTTTGTTAAGGCTCAGTCTGTTCTGCTGAAAACAGTGTGTTTCTAAGAAGAGTTTCCTTACAGTGGAAAAATGTAAAACAGGGAAGCAAAGGCTGCATGTAGAGCAAGCTGCAATGATTTTTACTTGAAAAATGGCTATTTTTATTACTTCTGATTCTGTGTTCTTGTGGGTTTGTATGTATGTGTCTGTATCTGTCTATGTTTGTGTTTTTTTCTTTTTTTATTACACTATTGTCTCTTTTATTTATTTGTTTGCTTTCTAAAGAGATAGAGAAAGGGCATGGAGTTGGTTGGGTGGGGAAGTAAAGAGGATCTGACGGGAGCTGAGAAAGGGAAATATCGGAATAAATGGTATGAAAAAATTAATAAAAAATGGGTATTAATGGGACTCCCTTTAAACCCCTCCCCCCAATTTTTGGTCCTAAAATGAAATTCACATACCAGAACAGAGTTAACTAACTTCAGAGAGAAAATTAAGCCTTGTGGACACTTTTTTTTCTAGGCATTCTTTTTTATTTATTTATTTATTAAAAATTACCACCTCCTCCCCTCCTCCC
>LOJH01065647.1:0-10441 GCA_001685095.1 Ellobius talpinus | reverse complement strand
GAAGGAAGGAAGGAAGGAAGGAAGGAAGGAAGGAAGGAAGGAAGGGGAAAAGGAAGGTGCTCTCACTCATGCCACAGAGACATTTTAAATGTTTATAGTACCACAAAAAGCATACCTTGAAAGCTAATCCCATATAATATTTAGTTGTGGGCACCTTTGGGGGGGTGATTAAATCATGAAAGCGCGTCTTAATGAAGGGGTTATCGTCCTGATACAGGGAAGTCAGTAAAAGTCACTCAGCCTTCAATTATGTGAAGACACAACCAGATGTTGCCTGTTACCTAGACCAGGTCCTTACAGACACTGAGTCTGCTGCCTCCTTGACACTGGACCTCATAGTCTCCATACCTCTGAGTAAACAGACTTGGCCTGTTCCTAAGCCACAGAGTCTATGGTAGTTTGTTACAGTAGCATCACCAGATACTGCTATACCCAAACGTTGGAGACATCTCAAAAAGCAGAAACTTCTACAGTGGCAGTTTAATAATTCAAAAGATAGGGGCTTTCAAGGCAGGATGATGGCAACTCCACCTTTGTTTCTTGGAGGAAATGAACTTCGTTATTCATCTTTCACTCCAAACTGCCTAGTCTGAAACACAAGGGGTTTTGCAGAGATTAAACATAACACCATACATGAAAATCGTTTGCAATGAGCTGACCTCTGGGTAGAAAACATTAAACTACATAAAAATGAATTCATAGCATAAACAGGAAGGAGAGGGTGCTGATATAAGACAAACTATTCTAAGTGAGTAACTCAGAGACTTAATTTTTCCAGCTTCTAATTGATAGGCTAATTATATGTATCCGAAAAATAATAAAACTTAATTTCTATAAGACTGTTCTGTGATTCAGACTTTCAATTAATTCAGACAGGTGTTGCCTACAACTCATCTAAATTAGCAAGTTTTTATTGCTGTGCTATTATGCTGCACAGGAGAAAAAAATTAAGCGAATCCAAAACTGGTATATTTGCTCAAATGAAATCTCATTATAAATTCCTATCATTAAGTACACTCATTTCCTTCCTAGCCTCATGCCAATTCTCTGCTTCTCTGACCTTGAACACAGGGATGGCATAGTAGGGCACCACTAGTCCCACCTGGAGAGATACTCTCTGCCTTTGCAGATGTGCTCACCTTCCAATATAGAATACCCCAAAAATTGACTTCGTAGCAGCACAACCTACTTTTAAATACCTATGGTCCGGGAAGAGATGTGGAGCTTTTTATTAAGTCAATTTTCTAATGAAGACAAAATGGGTTGGCCTACTTCCAGGAAGAAGTAAGGCCTGCCAGGTGGTTGACTCTTTGCTGGGCCTCTCTCTTTCCTGGCTTTATCCTTTCTCAAATAGTTGCCTATTCCTTAGCCTTTAGCCTTTGTAGAGAGAGACTGATTTCCTCACCATGGTTATTGCTCGTGTTGTAAATCCGCACCGTGAGGATAAAGATTGATGGAGAGATGTCTGAAAATCCAAGTGTCTGCACAGACCATAATACAGATCCCATACAGAAAGCTAAGAATGCGAACTGGGAGACTAATTTCCTTGCCTTTTTTATGACTTGTTCTCTTGACAGTATGAGGTGTTTGGGGGCAGCGCATGTGGGAGGGTTAAGGAGTTAACACTAATAGTACTGTGGCTAAACAGATGGTGTAATTAGCCCACAATGGGGAAGAACAGCGTTTTCATGTTTGGATAAAAAGGGCTCGCTGTGGGTGGTGGAGTAAGAGGCTCCAAGGAGAGTACCTCATGAAAACCAAGTGAATGACAGCATTAGAGCTCAGGATTTGGGAATCTGTGTGCATGCATGCAAACATCAACACAGCTATCAACTCGCCAAACACATTTTAATCTAAGTAAACTAATTCCTGTGAACGTTCTTAATGGATACTAAAACGGCACAATTTAGCACAGTCTAGGAGACATGGTCACGGATGGCGGGGATCCAGGAAATAATTGGATCTTTATGGTTAGGTGTGTCATTTTCTGGGGCAGATTTGGGGATCTGGGCAAACATTTTTGGAGCAAAATGTATTGCAAGTCATTAATTGTATGGTAGCCCAGCTAATGCCAGTGTTCCTCGCAGGAAACTGGACAGCAGCCAAAAGGCTGTTTTCATCTTCCACTCATCCCACATGGTCATTGAGCTTTCGGTGTGGCACAAAGTTTGTTTGGTTAAATATGATTTACTATCAACTTGGTTATATGTTTTTCTGCAGTCCCCAAAGTGATGCGCTCAGCAAAAGGAATAAAGAAACATGGTGAGTATTCCTGTATAATCTGGAAACATTTTCCTCCAGGATATTATCTCACTCAAACTGCTTGTATTCTGTGGTGTTTAGATAGATCTTACTCATGTTTTTATGATAATGTAAATTTAGAACAGTACCTCACACTTTAGCTAATTATTAGAGAGATATTTGCAAAGATTTTCCCCTTGTCAGCCCATCTGCTCCTGTGGTACAGTCATAATGCAGAAACATTGACATCTCAATTATTTCCATGGCAACAAATTGATGTCAGGATCCCATATTTGACTTCACCGCAGGACCAAATAGGATTTGGATTACAAGGGTGGGCTGGGATTTGTTACTAAAACAGAAGTCTTTAAGCAAGGAAAATATAAATGTCTTTGGAAAATAACGTTTGGTTTTTGTTTTGTTTGTTTTCTTAAAAAAAAACTTAAGCTTACTTTTAAAAGGAGAAATACACATAAGATGTAAAAATATGATCTTCCTTGTACATAGACATAGAGAAAATGAAGGACACTTGTTCTGCCTGTGACAGATGCAGGTAAAACTTTAACTTGCTGTTTGCTTAAATGGCTGCCTGATAAGGCAAACGCTCCATTAGTTGCCAAAAGTTCAAAATACTGAAAATTGAGAACCAGGGTACTTTGGCTAAGTATTGTATTTATAAATGCATCGGATCCCAGCATTTAATGATATAGTCTCTGTGTCTGTGGTCTGGGTTATCGTATTTGATCCTGCATCCCTCACGGACTCCATAATACCAGGGATTTTGTTGACTTGCATTTTTACTCACATAGGAGACTGTTTGTTATTCAGTTACTTCAAATATAAGACTGTTCCTACTTCATGGCTAAAGCTCAGGGGAGACAATTAGATTTGATGTCTGACAAACACTTTTGAATCCGGAAATATTTCTGTCTTTGTTTTGGGTTTTTTTTCTCCATGTTCCATGGTATGTAACATCATAAGGTTGGTCTCATATGCAAGCTCCTGTGGACTCTGTCTCCTTGGATTGATTGTGAAGGTGGGGTTTATGTCTGCTTTGATATGTGCACATATGTATGTATGTATGTCTGCATGTGTGTATAATGTGTTGTGGTGGGGTTTCATTATGTAGACCCCTGCTGGCCTGGGGTCATGAAAACCAAGCTGGCTTCAAACTCACAGAGGCCCGCCAGCCTCCTTCTCTTCATGTTCTCGGTCACTGCAGCTCAGTGCTGGATCTCGAGTTTTGCAAGTTAAACTCTGCCATCTCTTTTTCCTGGACTGATTATGATAAGTACATTGGGAACAATTACCTGGTTCTGTCTCTTTTACAATGTTTTCATAAATGGGGGAAAGACTTTACAGCACTGACAATTCCTTGGTGAAGTGAATCAGGCCATGAACTTGGGGAACTGGGTATTGTTTTTCGAGAATTATCTTCAGAGTGGAGTTTTTTTCAGTCTTCACTGTCTCAAACAAATGGCACCGGCAGTTATATTCTTGGAGTTAGCCATCCTTGCACTGATTATTACTTCAGACAAGAGAAAGTGAATGAACTTGTCAAAGGTCACATATGTCCCCATGATCTATCATACCTGTAAATGGGCCCTGTGTGGATGGCCACCAATGAATAAGGAGGACTTACCTTTACATCTGACGTGGTTCTGAGTGCTTGGTGTTCATTATCACATTTCAATCATGTGACAGTTCTGGGAGGCAGTGACCATGTTCTACCTCATATAATGGATTAAAAGCAAAAGCTGGAGCTTTCACCTCAAAAGAAGCAGTGGTCCTAGAATCTCAATCAGATTCTGGAGTCAGGGTGCTTTCCGCTGAGCTCATTCACATTGACAGATCACTCTAAAAGTAGGTTGTTCTGCTACCGAATCGATTTCTGCGGTGTGTTCAATCTTGGAAGGAGAACACACTTCCAAAGGCTGTGAGTATGTCGCTGAACTCTCCAAGAGGGAATAGTGGTTTTCTACTACAGCATCCCTGGGAAGATTACATTTTCAAACACTCTGATTTGGGCTTATTTCCTTCCTGTAACATTACTAATGTATAAATGACCAAGAAAGATGGTGGACAGTCAAAGTGATGATTTGGTATATGTACAAATTGTGAAATGAGAACCACAATTAAGGAAATACATCCCCTGCTCCAATTTCTTTTTTGGTTTTTGGTATTTTTTCTTTGTTTGTTTGTTTGGTTGGTTGGTTGGCTTTGGGTTTTGTCTTTTGTTTGTTTGTTTTGAGAGAGGGCTTCTCTGTGGTGTAACTGCCCTAGCTGTCCAGAAACTTACTCTGTAGACCAGGCTGGCCTTGAACTCACAGAGAGTCACTTTTCTCTGCCAAGCATTGGGATTGGAGCTGCGCACCACAACACCTAGCGAAACACGACTTTTTCCTCTGTAGACACTATTCTGTGTGTATGCACATGGTAAGAGCACGGAAGGTGTGCTTCACACAGCAGGGGTTCTTATTCTCAACTATTTAAATGTGGCTCCCATTTTGGGGGGAGTCAATATTCAGATAGCTATACTTTTTTGAGACCATATTTAAAATTTCATAGTATAGATTTATCTGCCTTATGTTGAATGTGTAAGCATTCTAACGTCTTGTAGGCACCAGTCAATACATGGTTTACATACATACATGCAGGGGAAATACACTCATAAAGTAAAAGTAATATCTTTTTAAAACCTGAACAATTATTAAAGACCAAAGATTTTATAAATGCATGTAATTATGCTAAAATTGTAAGCACAAAAAAAGTCATTCTCACAGCTTAAAAACTGGAGTAATTAGAATATGTGTGCTACAGCCTAAAACTCCAGAAAGACAATGGCAAGTGTTGGCATCTTTGGCAATATTCTCCCGTGGAAAACCAAGGATGTGAATCTTAGTCTCCCTGTTCTTTCAAAGTTGTAATAGCCAATAAATGAAAACGTCTCCTAATAGTTAAGCTATCGCAAATTAATGCAGCCGATTCCTTTAAAAGTTGGGGCAAAGTACCAAAATTTATCAAAGTGTATCAAAAGAAGAAAAGGGAGGAAAACCATAACATTCAATGCTCCTTGCCCTACCATCTCATCAGGTCCATCCATAACATAAGAAGGAAGAAAACCATAACCATCAATCCTCCTTGTCCTGTCTCATCAGGTTCATTCACGTCAGAAAAAGGAGGATGAAAAACCATAACCATCAATGCTCCCTGTCATGTCTCATCAGGTCCACCTGGGTGCATCTCCTGACTTTGAGATGTCAGCTTTAAAGCCCTTCTACCCTGAGAGCCACAGCCATAAATGGTGTCACTGGAACAAGTGCAAAGGCGCAAAGCCTGACCCTGTCTTTCCTATATGGTGTTTTGGTTAGGTAGACACTGTCTTTAACAGGCCCATGTTTTACAGGTGGTCCCCAACCGGAAGCATCATTTTTATGAGGTAATAGAACCTTTAGGAGGCGGGACCTAGCTGGAGTATATAGTAATTAAGACCCTTGAAGTTAACAGCCCGTCCTCTGGCTCCACTTTCTGCCCCATGTGAGCAGCTAACTGGGGATACAGAATCCCCCACACACTGAGCTCCTCCATCGACCTCACCTGCCACCAGAGGCTGAAATCCCCAAAGTATGAGCCCAAATAAATCTCCCCTCCCTTGTTTCTGCTAAGATACTACCACACTGATGCAAAAGTAAGACTGTAAAGCTGGAGACGTTACCAAAAATCTACTTGCTATCTTCAATCAGTAAAACTTGTTGAGTTGCCTTTTGTTGTTACCATTATTTTTATTGGATACCAGACCCAGGGCCCTGTGTGTGCTAGATAATGGCTCTACCAATGACAGAAGTTATCACCAGCCAATGGATTTCCACATCACATAAACTTAGAATGGCTAACCTTGACTGTCTAACTAATTAGATGGAGACCCAGCTAGGAGACTAGTGGAACATAAGTCTGGGCATATCTGGGAGGACGTCTACAGAGACAACTAGAGTTTGGAGGCTCTGACCTAAAATACGGTTTCATCCTGTGATGAAGCCATAATATGATGGCGCTAGTGAGAAGTAAAAGGCAGATAGCGGGGGCAACTGGAAAGAGGAATGTCAGTAGGTCAATAGGGGGAGCATGTCCTTGGTGGAAGTAGCTTGGCCCTTTTCTGTTGCTTCTCCACTGTACTTCCTGTCTAATATGGGATGAGCAGCCTCCTCCTTCACATGTTTTCAACGCCATGGTGATCTGCCTCATTTCAGACTGACATCACAGAGACAAAGACTAGGACTGACATCGCCAAAGCCAGGAGCTGACATAAATCCTTCCACCCCAGCTCTTTATGTCAGGCATTTTGTCACAGCAAAAAGAAAATTAATGCAAAAATCAGTAATGGACAGGTGGTGGTGGTGGCGCACGCCTTTAGTCCCAGCACTTGGGAGGCAGAGGCAGGCAGATCTCTGTGAGTTCAAGGCCAGCCTGGTCTACAAGGGGAATTCCAGGAGCCAGGACTATCACACAGAGAAACACTGTCTCAAAATAAAAAAGTATATCATCTATCTATCAGTCAACCAATACAGTCCTTTAATTTTTAATGTATTTCTTTTCTTTTTTACTTCTCAGAATATTATATTGAAGAAAATAATGGTTCATAATTAATTTTTAAATGACACACTGATTATAGACCATGAAAATGACTTTTTTCCATACAAAAGAAGTGTTCATTAAAAATAATAACATGTACATTTGGGTGTCTCTTTTCCATCAAATTTGAGCACCATTCAAGTGGCTTTAGGATTCCATACAATTGAACAAGAGTCTAAACTGCCCTGTGATGAAGATGAAGGAGGGGAACTTATTAACACGATTCCCAATTGAAAACACTGGACTTTGGGAAGGAACATTAAGAACTGTCAAGTGCTCATTTCCTGCCTTCTCTATGAACAGCCAAGATCACAGTTTACACAGATGCACGGGTGTGCACGTGCACACTTAGTCTGAAGGTTAGAAAAGTAAGCCACCTTGCAACAGTGGGCAGATACAAGCAAGGAGCATGTAGATGATGAATTTAGATATAATCCATCTTGCAGATCTCCTTAAGAGAAAATGTCAAAAAACACAGCTTGAAAGAAACTGTTTAGAGATCACTCACACTCATCATGTTTTCACTTCTGATAATGGACCAATTTAATCAAAATGTTTCTCCTCAGCACACATACTGCTGCACTGTCCAGAGTTGGTAGGGAAAAATGAATATTTGTACACAAGTACCATAAACAGACATGTGTATCCACCCTATAAAATGATTTCTGCCTTTTGTTATTTTTTATATGTGAAATCCAGATGTCTTAATGAGAAATCACAATTCATCAGATGTTGGAGTATCACGGTGATATAAAGAAACGAGTAAAAGCTATGAAAAGGCACTAAAAACACACTTAAATACAATTTGTTTAACAAGTCCCCTCAGGCAGAAACTACACTGAAGTAGTTGTTCCGTACAGATAACCAATTTTTTATAAAACCTATTAGAACTGCCAACGACAGTTCTGAAACACAGAAGAGTGTGCCTCTCTCGTCCCTTGTCATAGCAGCTGGCAGTGAACGCAGAAACCCCTCAGCTGGTGAAGACGGAGAGCAAGGGACTGGAAAGCTCGGCACTCAGCCGTCTATCACACCACATCCCTCAAGACGCAGGGAATCTGAGGACAAGGGGGCAGAAAGGCTGCCAGAGCCAGAGGAGGCTAGGGGCTTCAGCTGGAAAGAGGAGGTGCACGTACTCTGCTGTGCCCAGCTTCTTCAATTGCAACTACCTGGGTGCTTGAATCAATACATACTTGCTTGATATACTGAGTAACATTCCATCTAACATTATTTTTAAATATAAATTTAGGAAAGTTTTCAGTGTTCTAAAGCTAGGTCACCATGACAATATTTTCTGAAAGGTAATAGCACAACAATCAGGAATGTGTCCTAAGAGGAAGGTTAGCAGGGGAAAAAATGTGTGTGTGTGTGTGTGTGTGTGTGAAAGAATGTAAGGCTCCACTCTTCAGACAAAATATAATTAATTCCATAGCTGTAGTAACCCTATATGTTCTAGTGCTGCATTCTAGAAAGAAAGAAAAGAAAGCAAAACACAGACATTAAGTTTAGTGGTATCTTGAGCTGAACATAGTGGTACACACTTTTAAAGGCACACACGTTTAAGCCCAGCATTCAGAAGACAGTGAGCAAATGCCTGAGTTCACCCTCAGTCTGATCTATATAGTGAATTCCAGACACCCAGGGCTATACGGAAAAACCTTGTGGAGGGAGGGGCACACAATGACATGTTTATGAGTATCTTGTATAGCAAAATATACAGCAAATATTGTCAGGTAATATGTAAACAATATAATAAAAAAGAGAGTTGTCATTCATCCCTTCCATCCTAACTCCTGTGAGGCTTCTGTTTAGTGCAGGTCTAACCTTGGTAGTCACATTTTAATAACCCTAAAAAGGGCTCTTGGGATGAGGCACTAATATTTAGACAGTACAGATCTAGAGAAAATGGAGTAATTGGAAAAAGACATCATAAAAAGATGACATTTGAAAAGGAAGAGGAATGAGAAATGTGACAGTGGAAAGGGAAAAGAGAATCAAACGCTGTTGGGGAGAAAGGACAGGTAAATTTTAATTTCCACATTAAATATGTTTGTCTCCCATGTCTAGGCAATTATTACAATAGGACCCACCGAAGTAACTAAGGGACATTCTATATCAAGGAAGGTCTAAAGAAGGATAAAAACACACTGTTCTCCATAACTGTCCCTAAGAATAAGTGAGGCAAAGGCGGGCAGTGCATAACCTGTAGGCAAAGAGATACAGCGAGGGTTCAGAAGCAGTAAGAGTCACTCAGGACTGCAAGAGCCCAGCGCCTGTTCTTCCAAACCTCTCACCTTAATTGCTCCCTCACACACCCACATGTGTTAACCTGTGTTCTGATTGCCCGGCAGCCTCCATCGGGTCACGCCGAAGGTTAATAATCAGTTTTGAGCTTGGATCCCTGCTGACGTATGTAGACTGTCTCTAATGAACATCCATTTCTTCACTGTACTAAGGGCTCAGTTTATCCACAGACTGCACATTAATCCTTCATGTAGTCAAAGCTCCACACACACTCCCTAGAGTTCTTATTCATGCAGCCCCACGTGGCAGATGTTTTTCCATTACTATACGTCACTCGTGCTGCGTTACACATACTCTGCCAACGCACTACCATGGAATACGATCTTTCCAACACTTTACCCTACTGATATCCTATCATTAAGAGGATTTATAGCGGCAACTTTACACTTTCCATACTGCACCCTTTTACATAGCAACAACATTAAGGCAGCTATTAACCTTAAAAGTAACTAAACAGAACTATGTGCATTCAGACTTTACTTCACATACAAAATGATTTGGACTTCTCCATGATAATGGAATTTTACTTTTAAATAAATAAGCCCACCTATCAATTTGATGACAAACCCAGAGATAAACTAAACAATGTCTGGGAATCAAAACCCATATTCATTATTGGGTAATATCTTTTGGCAATAGTGGGTCAGATTACAATAAACACATAAGCTTCATGTGTTCTCACATAAACAATTGCCTCAAGTGGGAAATCACTTTAAAAGTTCAACTCTAAAGCCTCAGGGACAGTCTAACGTCCAGACAGAGGAAAACAATGTGAGATCAGAAACTTGATAAATACTGGCATAGAAGGCAAAACAAAATCCTTAAAATCCGTAGGACTTGGGAGAAAGAAAAAGTGCATTAATATCTCAAAACATCCATCTGTGTGATCTGCCGTAGTGGGATTAAAGAAAGCAAAACTTTAATCTGAGTCAAGTCACCAAAGCACATCTCTGACATCTGCTGTACTGATGATTTGGCCCTAAATCAACAGTAATACATTAGTAATTTTTAAAATTATTATTACATATATCACAAGAAACCCTTTGGAAGCTTTTCATTTTTGTTGATAAAAACAAAAACAAGAAACACTCTAACAGATGTTATATACATCTGGCCTACTCAGTGGCTCCAGCTCAAGCAACACCTGTGCGATCATGCTTCCAACCTGTGATGGCACAGTATTTTTTTTAATTTAGATGAAAGTAAGATGGCAGGCAGGATGTAGATTAATATAAATGGGTAATTTAAGGGTTTTGTTTGTTTTTGT
>LOJH01065646.1:0-10441 GCA_001685095.1 Ellobius talpinus | reverse complement strand
TGTACTTGGGAGTTTTTCTTGGTCTGTCCTCTCTTAATTCCCCTCAGCACTGGAGCAGGCTGTGTTGGAGGATCCAAGGACCTCGCAGATGAAAAGGCCGGCTTGTGGGCAGGGTGGAATAGGGTAAAGAAAGCCAGCAGCAGGAATACACCCTGCTGGGTGGCCAGATAAGCTTAAGGAATTGGTGGGGGCCTGGATTCTGTCCCCCTGGGAAGGTCCCAAAGAGTAGAACTTCAGGCTGTCCAGCCGTGTGGCCGCTTACCTCTCCGGATCCCCTCATCACAGGAGCAGGATCTCTTGCAGGGTTCCATGGACTCAAAGACAAAAAGGTGGCCTTTCGGCCAGGGTGGGATGGGACAAAAAAGTCCCAGGGCCAGGTGCACTCCCTGCTGGCTCTCCCAATCCCTCAGCCCTGAAGCATGCTGTGTCTGGGATCCCAGGACCTCACAGACAAAATGGCAGGCAAACATGGGGTTTTCAAATGTAGAAACCACATCTTGGCGTCTCGCTCTGCAGCTGCAGGGTGTCTTTGCAGAAGAATGCAATTTGAAGCAAGCAGTTTGAACAGAAGCTAAGAATGATTAACGGGTGGTGGGGTGGGGAGGATCCCACAGAAATGGATTCAATAGTAGCTAAGTTAGCCAGGACACCCTGACCTTTGACTCCTGGAGCAGAGCTGGGTAATGTTCTGTAAGATTAACCATTGAGATCAAATTTACATGAACCAGAAATGGTCCCTAAGAGAATACAAAATGAAAGAGCCTCTGCTCAGGTCACACCATCCTGTCACACCGTCCTGTCACTCCGTCCTGTCACTCCGTCCTGTCACTCCGTCCTGTCACACTGTCATCCTGTCACACCGTCCTGTCACTCTGTCCTGTCACACCGTCCTGTCACTCCGTCCTGTCACTCCATCCTGTCACTCCGTCCTGTCACACCGTCCTGTCACTCCGTCCTGTCACACCGTCCTGTCACTCCGTCCTGTCACACCGTCCTGTCACACCGTCCTGTCACTCCGTCTTGTCACACCGTCCTGTCACTCCGTCCTGTCACACCGTCCTGTCACACTGTCATCCTGTTACACTGTCCTGTCACACTGTCCTGTCACACTGTCACTCATGCACAGGAGATCTTTAGCTCCTGATGCCATGGTTCTCTCTCCTATAACATGAGTCTCATAGGCAGATTTTTCTGATGGGACCGTTGGTTCTTCTCCATAATGACACAGAGACTTGTCATTAACTATGAAAGCTCAGCTTTACCTTAGGCTTGTTTGTACCTAGCTCCTATAGCTTAAATTAACCCGTTTCTATTCATTTACATATTGTCTTAGGCATTATTACCTCATCTCCGAATTGCCCATCCTGCTTGCTCTGCGTCTCCTGGTTTCTCTGCCTTCTCCTTCCCAGAGTCCTGTGGACCTGGGCATCCTGCCTAGCTTTTGGCCATTTAGCTTTTTATTAGACCAATCAGTAGCACATTTTTACAGTGTACAAAATTATTATTCTGGAAGAGCCGCTCAGATGAGATAGATGATCCTTCAAAGGCTTGCAGAATGTTAGCCAGCTCTACTAGTTAGGCTGCTATTGCTGCCATGAAACACCATGGCCACAGCAGCTCAGGGAGGGAAGGGTTTGTTCAGCTTACACTTCCACAGCACTGCTCGTCACTGAAGGAATCAGGACGGGTGCGCCAGCAGGGCAGGAACCTGGAAGCAGGAGCTGATGCAGAGGCCATGGAGGGTGCTGCTTACTGGCTTGCTCTCCATGGCTCTCTCAGCCTGCTCTCTTATAGATCCCAGGACACCAGCCCAGCGATGATCTCACTTACAATGTTCTGGACCCTCCCCATCAATCATTAAGAAAGTGCCCTACAGGCTGCCTATAACCTGATCTTAGGTTCTTAGTCGAGGTTCTCCTTTCAGACAACTCCAGCTTGTGTTAAGTTGATATATAACTATCCAATACACCAACTTTTATTATGGTTCTTAAAATTATAATCATAGTCATTTTTGAGTCTCTAGCTTCTTCAGTTATCAAGATACATTTGTGCGAAGTTATTACTACATAAAAATGGCAATACCCCTTGTGGCAGTTTGATTAGAAATGGCCCACATAGACTCATGTGTGTGAATGTCTGGCCCATAGGGAGTGGCACTACTGGGAGGTGTGGCCTTGTTGGAGTGGGTGTGGCCTTGTTGGAGTGGGTGTGGCCTTGGGGGAGTGGGTGTGGCCTTGGGGGAGGAAGTGTGTCACTGTGGGGGTGGCCGTTGGTGTCTCATATGCTCAAGCTACCCCAGTGTGGTGTACTCGGTCTCCTTCTGCTGCCTGAGCATCAAGATACAGAACTCTCAGCTTTCTTCAGCACCGTGTCTATCTGTATGCTGTCATGTCCCACCATGATAATAATGGACTAAACCTCTGAAACTGTAGGCCAGCTCCAATGAAATGTGTTCCTTTATATGAGTTGTTGTGGTCATGGTGTCTCTTCACAGCAACAGGAGCCCTAAGACTCCCCTGGGCAATGGTGGCTCTTCATTGTCAGCTTGCTGATGTTGTTGGCTGTTTATTCGCACTCCTGGAGGAGTGGGGAGGGTCACTAGGCCCTCAGCTGAGTCTCCAGTAGCTCCCGCTCCTTCCCACCCATGGTGTGCAACTCTGTCTTAATTGCAGGAATCCTTGGGGAAGGCTGGCGTATTTAGGCCAGAGAAGAGTAGGGGGTGGGGGCTACGTGTGTGGGGAAGCCCTCACCCCTGTTGGATAAAGGCTTCTGATGTGGCCTTTTGAGGGAGGAGCACCACATTTCTTTAGGTAACCCCTCAACTGTGCTCTGTAAGAAAGCCTAGTAAAGTCATTGATTCCTCAGAATGAACTTTGGCAGAATTTTGCCTTGGTTTGCCATTGGGAGCATAGGAGGCAGGGAAGACCCTGCTTACCTCTCCCCCTGAGAAGGAATTTTGGCAACAGCTGGATTTGGGATCACTGTGACACACCCCTGTGGGCGTGTCAGTGAGAGTGTTGTCAGGGGGTGTGATGGAAGGAAGAACTACCCACACTGATGGTGCCACACCATGAAGTGGAAACCCATACTGGATAACAGGAGTGGACGGAACAGCAGCATCCACCTGCCTCTGCTGCCTGACTCCTGACACAGTGTGACCAGCTGCCTCCTGCTGCCGTGGCTCCCTGATGTGACAGCTGTGGTGTGGTGAGAATCCCCCACCCGAGTCTGGGAGCGTCTCAGAAGAGTTGATTTAGATGTGTAACGGGGTGAACACTCACTGATACAGGACACGCTTGACGCGGCTGCAGTTGTTCTGCCCAGGGGGAAAGAGCACCACCAGCAGGCTGCTCTGCTCCTACCGTCCAAGCCAGCGCGAGAGCAAGAGAGAGCGTGACAGCCTCCCTCTTTGCTTATGAGAGATCACTCCCACAGACAAGAAGCCATGCCGTAAGGCTGGCACCCCAAAGCTATTGATGGAATGAGTTCCCACAACACTGTACTTTCACACTGTGACGTAAAATAAACCCATTATCTTTTACATTGCTGTCAGTCAGGTGTTTGGTCAGAACAGTGAGAAAAGTAACTAATACTGTCACCTGTCCTCCTTGAGAAAGGGTCTCAGGATACAGTCCAGGCTGGCCTCTGGAGAGCTGGGACAGCAAGTGTCTGCCAGCAGGTCTACCTGATAATCTATTGGTTCTTGCTGGGCACAGCACATTCTTCTTACTTCTTTCCTCTCATACAGATCCTTGGGGGATCATCGTGGACGTAGAGTCGGCTGCTGCATCTTCAGAACCAAGGAGCAGCCTTGGCGTTGATGCATCAGACGCTCGCAGGTTACCGTCCTGTGTAGAAAGCACGGCCTGTGGCAGTGAGCATGCTAGGTGCATGTCCACACTGTCGGTGCACACTTCCAGCAACTTTGTGTGAAATGAAGGAGACAAGGAAAAGCAGAGCCCTCGTCAGCCCACTGAGCTCCACGGAGGCTTTTTTATTGGATGTTTTGAAACAGGCTCACACTATGCAGCCCTGGCTGTCCTGGAACTCGCTCTGTAGACCAGGCTGATCTCCAGCTCACAGAGATCTTCCTGAATCTGTCTCCAGAGTGTTGGATTAAAGGCGTGCACCAGTAGGCTCAACTTCCATGGAAGCTTTGAACATAGCGCAAAGCCAAGTCCTGTTCCTTACTGAGCCCCTCCTTTGTGCTCGGATGTATATATTTATCATGTCATTTATTCTTCAGGGCAGCTTGGTGAGTAAATGATATTCCCATTTTTTAAGATAAGACTCAACCTCCAAGAATTTTAACAAACAGTTCAAGTTCAAAGGAGCAGCAGTATTGCAAACCAGACCCTACCTTCAGCCTTACTCAGAGCAGCCACCAGCCCTGTAGGCTTCCAGACCAGAACTCTGTTCTGCAAGTACTTGTGCAGCCCTACTGACTTTGACCTCAGACTGCATCCTTGACTGACACCCATGCCTGAGATGGACCTACAGAGCATGACCCTTGAGTTCAGACTGCGTCCTTGACTGACACCTGTGCCTGAGATGGACCTACAGAGCATGATCTTTGACCTGACGGGAGCCTTCATGCTTTTACTCAGATGCTGGAGTTGTTACTGCAGCAGAGCTTGGAAGATTTTTTTTTGTTAGTTTTTAAGTATTTTTTAAAATGAATTTGTTTTATGTTAGCATACAAAGTAGTAGGTTCCACTGTGGCGTCTCCATTTATGCTTTGTTCCAGTTTGTGCCCCTCCCTCAACACCTTCCCTGTCTCCTGGGCACGTTGCTGGGCCTCTTCATCTCAGAACACAGCCCTTTTCTGTTTCATGTCACACATATTGCTTTGTTTCTCTCCCTCCCTCCTTTACCCTGCCATGTTTTCCTTTCTCATTTCATCACCACACATACACAAACACATGCACTTGCACGCACACACATGTACACATGCACATGCATGTACACACGCACATAAGTACATGCATGCACACACTCACGCAACACATGCTTGTGCACGCACACATGCACGCACACATGTGTGCACACGCATGCACACATGCGCACAAATGCACACACACATGCACGCACGCATGCATGCACACACTAATTTAAATCTAGGTTCTAGGTTCTGCATACAGGGAGATTATTTCTCTTTTTGAGTCTGGCTCATTTTGCTTAATGTGATTTCCTGTTCAACCAATCTTCCTGTAAATGCCATGACTTCTTTGTGGCTAAATAAAATCCCATTGTGTATACGCACCGCATTTTCAGTACTCATTCTATTGATACCTAGGCTGGTTCCATTTCTTAGCTGTTGTGACTAGAGCAGCAATGAACATCGATGGGCGGGAATCACTATGGTGGGACTTAGAGTCCTTTGGGCGTGTGCCCAGCAGTGATATAGCTAGGTCATATGGCAGTTCTAGTTACAGTGTTTTAGAGACACTTTCACACAGGTTCCCATGGTGACTGCACCAGTGTCTACCCCTACTGAAGAAGGAGTATATGTGGGCTACTCTTTCCCAATACCCTTGCCAGTGTTTGTTGCCATTTGTTTTCTTGATGGCCATTTTGACAAGAATGAGATGGAATCTCAAGGTATGTTTAATTTGCATTCCCTTAATGAACACTTTCAGAAATATTGGTTGGCCATTTGTATTTCTTCTTTTGAGACCTGTGTACTCAGTTCTTTAATCTGTTTATAGGTAAGCAGCTTTGGATTTTTGAGGTTCGTTTTTTGAAATTCTTTATATACCCTAGATATTAATCTTCTATCTAGTGTATAGCTAGCAGTGATTTTTCCATTCTGTAGGCTACTTCTTCATTCAATTATTTCATTTGTTGTGTTGAAGCTTTTTAATTTCCTTCAATCCTCTTTGTCATGGTATTATTTTCAGTGCTGCTAGCTTAGTGTTCAGAAACCCTTGCCTGTGCCTACACTGAAGTTGCTGTCTATATTTTCCTTTAACAGTTTAAAAGTTCCAAGTCTTATGCTAAAGTGTCCGATCCATTGAACTGATTTTTGTGCAAGGTGAGAGCTATGGGTCTAATTTCGGTCTCCTGCATGTGGATTCCAGTAATCTCTGCACTATTTGTTGAAGAGACTTTCCTTTACTGCATGGTTTTGATACTGATATCAAGAGTTCAGTGGTTATAGCTGTGCAGACTCATTTTGAGTCCCTTATTCTATTCCATTGATCTACATGTCTCCTGTGAGCCTGGCAGATGTTGACTTCCACATCTTAGTGACCTGTATGCTAATCAAACACCTGGTGCATGGTAGTGCTTGGCTATTTTTTGGGAGGAAGGGATTGATACAGAACATGAGGAGGCAGAAGACTGAATTCCAAATTCTCTTCTCTTCAGTTGACAATCTGGTAAAAGAGGCAGACAAAAGCACATGAAGTAAATGATTTGTCTTTCCAACCAGAAAACTAACCATGACACAACTTCCTCATTGTCAAGTTCCTCAGGGTCTTTCATCCTCCAGCTCTGTGGCCTGAGGAGAATCCTGCCAAGGATGTGGCTTCGCGTGTGAAGGCAGATTGCATTTCTTTCTAGTTCAGCTCATGCCTATCTGTCACCTGGTTATCATCAATAAATATTTTAACATCAGGCCAGCAGCCCCAGAATGGCGCCCTAGCTGTTGGGTCTTTCTGAGTCCCAGCTGATCGTTATTAATTCAATGACTGTTGGAAGCTGGCTAAGAGGCATGGGCAGCAATTCCAGACACTGCTGCCAGTGTGCGTTCCCTCCACTGGAAGATGTTACAGACTTGATTTTGCCTTATTCCAAGATGATACGAGAGGCATTTTGCTTCAAACCAGGCACTTCTTTAGTTTCTTGCCCAAATATTAAACAAAAATGAAGCAGGTTAGAGGCGCCATCCCTGCAGTGTGTTGTTCTGAATGAATTGGAGGTTCATAGGGTCACCCTGTGAGCTAATGTGAACTGGCAAGCAAAATGCCTTCCAATGAGATAAATTATGTGCTTGGAGTTACCAACTTGTTTTTTTGTTTTTTTTTTTTTTTAAAGTCTGAGTTAGGTTAGAGTAGATAAAAATGAAATAATGCATTATCAAATAATCAATGAAAAAGCTACATTACTGCAATGTGGATCAATATACAAGTTACCTTTGAGATAGATGATTTATTCCTGGGTAGCTCAGAGCAGAACAAAGCCCACTTCCGGTAGCCTGATCCAAAGCACCATGAAGAGAAAGAAGTTTTTAATTCAGCAGGGACAAACCAAATGGCCCCTCTAGCTAACAGCCTGGACAAAACAGTTCCCCGTGGGCTGCACCAGGGAACTGATCTGGAGGCATAAGCTGGGGACGGTTCAGGATTATGTGTGGATAAAGCCCTGGGCAAAGGGTAACCTCATGCTGCAGGGGCAGGAGGATACATCTGCAAAGACTCTTTGATAGTACCAACTAGAATTTGAATTCTTATACTCATTGACCTTGCAATTCAATTCCAAGAATTTATGCTCAGTTGTAGTTAGACTTCGTAGAATATAAAAATGGTTTTATGAGGGTATTTCTTGTTTGTGGTAAAGATAAAAACATAACTTGAAAATAGCCATCAATATGGTAATGCCGAGGTAAATTGTAATAAGTCAGTATTGTTGAACATAAAACATCAAAAATGAGATAAATACATATATGCCAATATTATGACTTTTGGAAGTTATTCAGTCTCTCATTGCATAACTTATTTGTAAAATATGGATATTGGCATTCAATAATCACTTGATGAGTGCAAGACATATACTAAATTTTATAAAAGTAACTGGAAACCTACTACATAGAGCCAAGATTAGTATCCCAACTCTTAGGGAGAGCTAGGGAGACGAAGGAGCATGGCTTTATTGTACATGATAGTATGTCAGGTTGTCTGCTATCAACTCACACAATCATCTTTGGCACTCACGGTCTAGAGAATCTGCTCAGTTTCAGGGACTTCCTGAAGCTGTTTTGAGTCATTTCCCTTCCTACTTAAGGAGCTTCCACGCAGGATGGAAAGCTTCACTCTTGGAGGAAACTACTCTGTAACAACTCTTTGCTCAGAAGTGCCCCCTTGCCATCCTTTCCCATTCCACCAGCCAATGAGTCAGATTACCAAACACACTGATTTGGAAAGAATTTAGTCTTCCAATGGGAGTGTGTCCGTGAAAGTCCAGCAAGAAGCGTATGGCAAGACAGGTAGCAAGTGTATCAAACAGTGATGCAGTATAACCTACCTACACACAAAATCACTTGTAAGTTCTTTGAAGCAGACACTGGGGTTCCTACTGCCACTTGGCTCAGTATTTAGAATGCAACTTTCTGTAACCTAAGCATCTTCTTTTCAAAGTAGTAACTTACTTTTCTTTTTAAACTTCATTCAGAACCAGCAGTTAGCAAAGTATGTTAAGGGAATCTTAGTAAAAGCCTGAAGCGTTTTCAGTGGGGCTGTGAGTTCAGTCTTACCAATTAGAACATGAAGATGGGTGTCTTAGTTGGGGTTTCTATTGCTATAAGGAGACACCATGACCATGGCAACTCTTATAAAGGGAAAACATTTAATTGGGACTGACTTACAAATTTCAGAGGTTTAGTCCATTATTGTCATGACAAGAAGCATGGTGGCATGCAGACAGGCATAGTACTGGATAAGTAGCTTAGAGTTCTACATCTGGATTGGCAGGTAGCAGGAAGAGAGAAACACCATGTGTCTTAGTTAGGGTTTCTATTGCTGTGAGGAGACACTATGACATGGCATCTCTTACAAAGGAAAACATTTAACTGGGGCTGGCTTACAGTTTCAGAAGTTTAGTTCATTATCATTATGGTAAGAAGCATGGCAGCATGCAGGCAGACATGGTGCTGGAGAAGGAGCTGAGAGTTCTGTATGTTAATCTGTGGGCAGCAAGAGACTGTATGCCACACTGGGCATAGCCTGAGCATATGAGACCTCAAAGCTTGCCCCCACAGTAACACACCTCCTCTAACAAGGCCACATTTCCTAATAGTGTCACTGTCTGTGGGTCAGTCAAGCACACGACTTGTCTATGGGGACCATTCCTACATAAAACAGTACCTACCATGCCGTGGCCTCCATAGGCTTGTAGCCATAACATAATGCAAAATGCCTTCAGTCCATCGTCAAAAGTCCCCATAGTCTATCACAGTCTCAACAATGTTTAAAAGTAGCATTCATGCAACCTCTTAACTATAATCCTGTGTAAAATAAAATTAAAAAACCCAGATCACATACTTCCAACATACAGTGGCACAGGGTATACATTTACTATTCCAAAATGGAGGAAAGGGAGCATAGTGAGGAAATACTGGACCAAAGCAAGCCTGAAAACCAGCTGGGCAAACCTTAAACTCTGCATCTCCATGTCTGATGTCAAAACGCTCTTCAGATCTCCAACTCCTTTCAGCTTTGTTGACTGCAACACATTCCTCTCTCTTGGGCTGGTTCCACTCCCTGTTAATAGCTTTCCTCAGCAGGCATCCCACAGCTCTGGAGCTCTGGCATCTCTAACATCTTGGGGTCTCCAAAGGAAATCCATACTTCAACTTCGCAGCTTGCATAGTGGCTTCTCTGGGTCTCCATGCAGGGACACAAACTGGCCTCAGCCACTTTCCTTAGACACGAAAAAAGAAACCAGGAAAGACTAGAGGACAGGTGATGTATATGCTGCTCCTCTACTGTGGGAACAGCTCTGAGACTGGATGAGATGTGATAAATCTTGCCAATTACAGAGTCTTCATGATGTATTATTGTATGCTATCCTTTCCTATGGCATGGATAGAGGTTTGGTTAAACAGTCCAACAAACTTATAAAGTTAACAGATGGCTTTTACTTGCTCAAACATAAAAGCAAAAAAAATCATCTTAACTAACATATGTGTGCACACTGCACATTCCATACTTGTGTCAATGCAGACACATATGTTACCTTTAAAAGTTTATGTGTTTTCAGAAAAAAGGATCAGACACCAATCAAAACAATTAGGCCAGGTGATCCAGCCTCTCAAAATGCCTCTTTTGCAATTTCCTCAAAATTCTACATCAAAAACAACTTCAAAACTGCTATCTGAGGTGGTCCAGCCTTATAGACTATCTAGCCAAGCCTTCAGAAAAGCTCTATACTTTCCCATCACACAGAGACTAAACAAAAAATAATACAGCTAGCTCTCCCAGGACTTGACCATTATCTCAGTATTCTCAGGACCCTTTAAAGATACTGTCTCCTCTAGAGAACAGTGTAGTGATTAGGCGAGCAGGCCTACATTTCGTCCGGCCCAGCTCCTGCACGGCTAGCTTTATATTCGAAATAACAACATACAAATTGTATTCATTTAAATATTGCCTGGCCCATTATATTTAGACTCTTCTTGGCTAATTCTCTAATCTTGATTAACCCATATCTAGTAATCTGTGTA
>LOJH01065645.1:0-10441 GCA_001685095.1 Ellobius talpinus | reverse complement strand
TTTATTTATTTTTAAAAAGCATTTAACTTGAGGCTCACAGTTCTAGAGAGTTAGTCTGTGACCATGATGGAGGGGGAACATGGCAGCAGGTAGGCATGGAGCTAAAGCATAGGTAAGAACTTTTGAAACCTCAAAACTGACCCCCCAATGACTCACCTTCTTCTAGAAGACCACACCTCCTAATCCCTTCCAAACAGTTCCAACAACTGGAAACCACACATTCAAATATGTGAGCCATAGAGGGGGATTCTCGTTCAAATCAGCATGCCTGGAAACCATGTGGCCTATCTGTGGGGCACTTCTGTCCAGTTCTTGTTGATAATTGCCAGGCAGAAATGTAGGCCTGGTAATTAGTATTAACAGATGCTCCAGTTTTTATTTCCAAGAGACACCAGTAACCCCAAATTTTGTACAAAGTCTTTTTGTTCTCTAAATGTTTTGGACTAGTTTACTTTTTTTAAAATATGGGCATCCAGGAGGGCTGGCATGTGTCTGTTATCTCAAGTCTTGGGAGGTGGAGGCAGGATAATCAGGAGTTCAAGGATAACTTAGGCAACACTAAACAAACAAAAAACCTTGAGCTGGAATAAAACATTTTAACAGGCCAGATATGGCCTGAGAGCTGCCATTTTGTTACTTCTGTTATTAGAATTTGGAGAAGTCCCTCCAGGACTTCACCTTCTTTCAGACTAGACAGAACAATATAAGCAATGCCTGGCATTAGAGACTGGAAGATGAGTTTTATTTAACCTTGGGGCTCTATGGTTTTAACTGTAGTTGAGAAACCTGGAAAACGTGAAATCCAGTCCTTTCTCTGCCTTTTCCTTTGGCAAGTTACTTCCTCTCTTGCCGCCATCACCTGACCATCCTGTTCTGGTCTCTGTGTCAGTAGTCTTGTTCATGTCAGGCTGTGCATTGGATTTGACAAACCAGTTTAACAGTAGGGGCAGAACAAACCGTTTCCAGTCAGAAGGGTCCTGTGACTGATGCAGCAGGTGCACTTTTGGATTTGTTGAACCACTGCCCTTCTCCGTTCTCCATCCTGCAGCCACAGTGAACTTTAATGTTTCAAGGTATATGTTGGATTGTATCATTATCATAATTCAAATGATCTTTAAGAAGTGAAAATTCAAAATGTTTACTGTGGACAAAAACTTTGGTGATCTGGCCTCAACCTGCATCCAGTCTCTGCAGTTCTGTTGCATTGTCTTCCTGGTACTCTGTTGTACTCAGACTGGCCTTAAAATACATCATAACTGTTACACCCTCAGGGTCTTTGTAGGTACTGTTCCTGTGACTTGGAATATTTTCTGCTGGTTATTTGCCACTCATGTTTTGAATTACAATGTAGATGTCACTTTTTCACTAGATTGTAAGCTTGTAGTAGAAGAGTCATATATAACTTTTTCATTGTGTTCACATCAAACAGTGCTGGGCATATGGAATTGCTCCATACATTGTCTTTACATTGGTGGATATGTGTTATTAGGTATATGGAAGGGAAGCACTCATTCATGGCATTACTGAGGAGCATAGAAACAGATGAAAAGGAACTGTCAACTTGTACCCTGTTGTCCCCCTCTGAACCCCTGAGGCATCTCTGCCCTGTTCATCTAATCCCATAGGCACTGTAGGCCAATTTAGGGACTAGCCTCCTAATTACACAGCTTGAAGACCTCATCAGGCAGATTGCTTTTCAGAGCCAACCACTTCTGTTATTAAATGGCAAATGCTATTCACAGAAGTAGCACCTGATTGGCCACCAGAGCATCTCTTATGAGGCAGGAGGAGGTATTAACTGCTTAATTTTTTCTTAGGAAGTTGGAGTATATTTTCTTCTTTCAACTAAAGTATCTTTGCCATTTCTCTAGTGTGCCATCCCCTGGGTTCTGGAAAAAGCTTACCCAGCATCTCAGTAGAGGGCGCAGGCATAGGCACAGTGAGGAAGTGTGAATTTCTTTATCTCATCTGGTGGGTACATAAACCAACAGCTCTAACGAAACACTTCCTTCCTCCGGCTTTAGAATCTGCCCATAGAGTACTGAGGTTCATGGCTTCAAAATGCTCAGCTAATCCTCCTTGTGTCTATAGAATTTCTGTTTCATGTGCAGTTGACTTTCTTTCCAAGCCTGGACATTCTGTGTCATGCTGTTGTGACACAGTGCAGATTTACATGTATAATCTTTCAAACACATTGAAGCCAAAACCTGTGTTTCATTTGTTTAGCATATATTCTGCTTGATAAATTATGCACACAGCTGTCCTCTTCCCTAAACATGCCTGAAGCTACAGTTAATGATGGGAAAGAAGAGAAGTAAATGAAAGCAGCGTCATCTGAGCAAAAGCAAATAACAGTGACAACGGTAACACCATCAGTCGGCTCCATTATTTGTAGATGAGGCAACAGGCTCAGAGAAGGGAAATGCCTCCCCTGGCTTCACACTGTTTTGCACATAGTTCTGCTCAACACGTAGGCTTGTACTCTTTTCACCATCCTGCATTAACTCGCCGATGTCGTTTGCATCTTCCAAGTAAGTAGGTTTTATGTGGAGGGCCGGAAACTATTGATGGTTAGAGATACTAGAGGTCTGTTTTCAGTACTTTGTATTCTAGGGATTCACTGAGGTATAAAGAAATGGGAGGCCGGTAATTGATATGGCACTAACAGAGTTGGGGCTCTGAATTCTCAAGAACTTGTTTACCTGTATACAGACATTTTGCTATCTTTTGTCCATTATTGTGGGTTGTCAAGGACAGGCATTGCTAATTAATTGATAGTGGAACTCTTCTCTGCCAGTCCCCAGATTGGGTCAATGATCTTCTCAATATACAGTATGCCAGTATCCATTGCCAGTTGGTTAGTATTGAGAACAAAGCAACCAGTCTGCCTTGTGATACCAGGGAGTGTACCCCTCCAGTGACAGAATTAAAAGCTAAAGATAAGGAATGGAAATTGTATATGCATGTATACCTTTTTTGTTTGACCTATGAATAGTTTAAACATACTGTTAGGGAAATGACTATAGTTTCCTAAGGCCTGAGTCCTACCATGTCAAACCAAAATATACATACCTAGATAAACTAGAAGACTTACTTTCAGTAAGTTTCTTTATGAGAAATCTCAGTTAACATTTTCCCCTAAATATGAAGACATAAAAAAACTAAAATGTAAAGTAAGGTTTTGAAGTAAAGTCAGGAAATGCATTTTCCAATTGACTTAAATGGAATTACTAAGAGTATTCATTCAGCAAGCTTTTGTGCTTCACTGGCACTGCAGCTTCCACTGTGCAGGTGGAAATAGTGAGACACTGCCTAGCTTGATGTCTGAGTGAGTACTCATTCATCTACAGGGGAAGGTTGCATGGACTGAAAAGGAGCTTGCTGGTAGTAGAGTATGGTGGTTTGAATGGGAATGGCCCCCATAGACTCATGTGTTTGGATGCTTGGTATATAGGGAGTGGAACTATTAGGAGGTGTGGCCTTGTTGGAGGAAGTGTGTCACTATGGAGGCAGGCTTTAAGGTCTCATATGCTCAAGCTAGGCTAGTGTGACAGTCTCCTTCTGCTGCCTATGGATCAGGATGTAGAACTCTCAGCTCCTTCTCACGTCTGCCAGCATACTCTCATGCTTCTCGCCATGATGATAATGGGCTAACCTCTGAAACTGTAAGCCAGCCCCAAGTAATTGTTTTCCTTTAGAGAGTAACTGTGGTCGTGGTGTCTCTTCACAGCAATAAAAACCCTACCTAAGACATAAGGGTATGATAGCAGTGTTTTCTGGGTTTTGAGGTGAGAAGCTATAGAAGGTTAGGAGGTGGGAGCTAGAGCTTCCTCTTTAAAGTGGGGACTCTTCCTTTACTCTTAACTCTACAAATGATTTTATAAAGGTGACTGTTCTCTGCAACGAGATATTTTCTTTATTTTTGTCCAGTTAACTTGTTTATTTTTACATACATGAGTGCTTATGTGTACACTGTGTGCATGCATTATTCACAGGAGCCAGGAGATGGTGTTGGGTCTCCTGGAAATGGAGTTACAGATGGTTGTAAGCTGCTGTGAAACAAACTTGGGTGCCCTGTAAAAGCAGCAAGCACTCTTAACTGCTGAGCTGTCGCTCCAGTTCCACTTTTATATATATTGTTCATAGTTGTTTCCTTATGTAATAATTACTGAATACATTGAGCTTGAGGATCTGTAAAAAGAATAAAGACAAAGTAACAACATTAGACTAAATGCAGCTCAGCCTCTCCTTACCCTTGAAAGTAACTGAAGTTTGATACGTTGTCTCTTTTATTGCATCTTTCTTGGGCTGTCAAGGAATGCTGTCTATTCTAAAGGATGTGACTTTACCCTGTAGGCTCCTTGTTCATAATAAACAGGTGGTGCTTGGTTATAGCAGAGATCCCTTTCCAACACTGAAGGCCTATGATTTGAGGAAACATTTAAAAAATTTACTGTAAATACTTATATTTTGCACACTCTTAGATTCTACACATATGTGTATGGATGATCTGGTTTGTTGTAGTGATGTCATACAGATGTAGAATTAAGGTAATTTAAAGATGGAGTGGTTAAGTTTTTAGACACCTCCTCTAAAACAGGAACAGTGAAATGCTTGGGAAAGTAACATAGGTGTGTACCACCTTCCATGCCTTTCAAACGTAAAGCTGGAGGAACTAACGCATGAGTGAGTTTGGTATGAGTGTGGATGTGAATGAGTTAAATTTATTTACTTACTCCAAACCGGCACTGGTATATTTTGAGTGTAAAATGTCAACTGGAATTTTTAACGTATGAAATCTTTCATCTGTCTTTACCCCAATCTTTGCACAGACCAGTCCTCCTCCCTTGAGGATTTATTGTGGTTTTGATCTGTGTTGCCTCAAACCATTGAAATCTTTTCAAAGAAGCAGAGCTGTTTTCTTTTTCTTTTTTCTTCTTTCTTTTTTTCCTTCCGCAATACACTGGTACCAGGAGTGGACATGGCTTGCTATTCAGCTTGATCAAAGCACTCTACACCAGTGTAACTTCCTGATCTTACTGGTAACAGAACTAAATGTTTCCATGTTCTGCCAAGATGGGTTGCCAGTTATCGACAGAGGGCTTGCATCTGGTAATAATTATTTACTAATTCTGTTTACCTTTTGATCTGGTTTTCAGTGTACAGCTGCAGCTATCAAGGCTATAAGAGAAAGTGGAATGAATCTGAACCCAGAAGTGGAAGGGACACTAATTCGGGTACCTATCCCCAAGTAAGTATGGCTGAAATCCACGTTTTTCAGTGACACGGAGTAGTTGTCTTTGGATGGAAACTAGTACCTTGAGACATTTGAGCCAATGGCATGACCTATTATCCACATCCTTCATCCTGGCTAAGCTGTAAGGTCAGTTTGCTTATGCAGATTTGCTTATCGCATATCTGTATGCGCTACAGCAGTAAGCTTGCAGAACACCTTGTCCCTACACTTTTCTGGCTGGGAAGTTAGGACAAGTTAGCACACCAAGTCATTACAGATTAAATTAAATAAATTCTAGGAGGAAAGGAAAGCTACTAGTATCCAGGAGGGAGTGATTGACAGGTGTGATAGTGGGAAGGGCAGTTTTAGCATGGGAGGGTCGTTTAAGGAGTTACCATTTCTGCTGAGAGCAGATGATGAGGGGGAGTCATCAGCCTGGAGGAAGCACTCAAAGAAGGGTGAGTGGCAAGCACAAAGGCCTCAGCTCAGAAAGCAACTTGACACTTGTCAATTCTAACCCCGTGTTCCTTGTCGGATTATTTTTACATTACTCTTTGGTAATTGAAGAATTAAAGACATAAGTTCAGAGTAGTAGGTTTTTTGTTTATTTTGCTTCTTAATGGATTTTTAAGTGAACAAGAATAGATCTTCCTTCCTGAATTTAAAAAGAGAAGACAAGGCTGATGAGATGGCTTATGGATAAAATCCTTGCCATAGAAGCCTGGCAGTGAGTTCCATCCCTGAAGCCCTCATACAGGCAGAAAGAACCGACTACATAGTTTTCCTCTGGCCTCCACATATGGGCTGTGACAGCAACTCCCAATACGCAGGCTCACTTCCTGCTTCCCCAGCAGCAAATGAAAGCTTTAAAAAGAAAAGATAATACTTGGGAAGTGGGGTCAGGAGGATCACAAGTTCAGGGCCAGCCTGGTCTACACAACAAAATCCTTCCTCGAAAGAACAGATAAGATGGTGGCATGTTCGAGTAAAAGAAAAGCTGGTGTGTCTGAAGCACAAGGAGAAGGTAGTGAGAACAAGGGTTGGATTAGTACTGATGGCGGAGACTTCACAGGCCATGGGAGGAACTGGGATTTCTTCTAATGGTAGTGAGAAGCCATTGATGGGTGCAAGCAAAGGATTGATCTGACAGAGACTTTGCAAGTGTCTCTCTCATTGCTGATTAATGTGGAATATTGGGGACTAAGTGGACATAAAAAGAACAGTAAAATTACGGCAGTCTAGGTGAGACATGAGCCATGGTTACAGAGCAGAAGAACCCCCTTTCCTACACAGGGCCTCCCACTGACCAGTTGTGGCCAGGCCCTTTCCTAGTTATTGGGGTATAGCAGTAAGCCAAACCACAAAGCTCCTTGTTCCTTTGGAGCTCACCTGCTAGTTGAGCAGATATAATGAACTCCATAGTGTCTGGTGTTGGTAAGATCTATGAAGAGTCAGCATGCGAAGAGATGGAAGAGGGCTGCTGAGATGGCTCCATGAGTAAGAGCACTCACTGCTCTTGCAGAGGGTCAGGCTTCAGTTCCTGGCACCTATATTAGGCAGCTTACAACTGTATCTCCAGTTCTAAGAGATCTTATATGCCCTTTGGCATTGTCTTAGTTACTATTGGTATGATAAAATGCCATGGCCAAGGCAGCCTATGCATGGGAGACTTTATCTGGGGCTGGTAGTTCCATAGAGATACAATCTATCACCATTGTGGCCAGAGCATGGTGGCAGGCAAGCAGGCATGATGCTGGAACAGCAGCTGAGACCTCACAAACAGAAGACAGAGTGTACAGTGGGGGTAACAAGATTCTTTTTTGAAACTTCAAAGCCAACCCCATACTTCCTCTAACAAGGCTATACCTCTAAATCCTTCCACAGTCCCACCAACCAGGGACCGAGTGTTATGCACTGAATGAGGGCCATTCCCATCCACACCACTCAGACTCTGAGCACTTGCACATGTGTGGTGCACATGAACTCATGTAGACATGCCCCCACACACATAATTTTTTTCAAAAATATTTTTAAGAAAGAGAAATTTGGGGGCTGTAGAGAAGCAAGCAAGATTCAGGAAGGAAGGGATATTTAAATGATTAAAGCAGTGACATCGTCCAAACAGCAAACGGAAATAGAATGACTAGGGTTCCTTTTATGTCACCTGCCATCCTGTATTTCTTTGTAGAAATTGCTTCATTTGTTATATGACCCTTTTAAAGTAACTTTTCCAATTAGGAAAGTTTAATCTCCAAGAGGTAAACTAGTGCTGCCCAGGTTTCCTTGGCTACAAAGAGTCACGATGCCGTCTTGCTAGGCGGCCAGGTGTTTGAGACCATCCTGCCTCCGCCTTGAGAGTGCTGAGTACAGATGTGTATCACCACGCTCAGCTGTGAGAACAGCCATAACCCTGGGGGAACTGACAGCTTCCTTGACTATACTTTTTCCTGCTGTATGGCCAGAAAATAGCTGTGTTCTTGATACTATATAAAACAGAATTAACACTCTGCTCTAAAATCTTGTGAACTGGCTAGTATAACTTGTGTTTAACAGCCGTAAAATCTTGGGTTCAAGTTCAGTGCCTGTTTGCTTGGGAAGTGTCTTCTCAGCATGTGTGTATTCCAGTCTCTGCTGAGGGCACAGAGACCTTATGCTTGCTCATAGACCATTTGTCAGGCTCTCTGTTTGTATTACCTCCAGCTACTTGGGACCCACAAGACAGTTTATAGACAAAAAGCCCTGAAGCTTCGAGAAATAGAGATTGCCATGATCATATGACCAGTATTGGCAGACAAGATTTGAGAATCGTGAGTTTTTCTGTTACTCTCTATTCCGATGAATAATTCTGGAAAGTACTGAAAGTAATTATGAATATCAGAAGCAAGATTTACAAGTGGTGGGGCTGGAGAGATAGCTCGACAGTTGGGAGTGCTTACTGTTCTTCCAGAGGACTCAAGTTCAGTTCCTAGCACCTTCTTAGCATCTTACAACTGTCTGACACCCTCTTCTCGCCTCATTGAGNACCCACACGTATTTGGCATATGACCACAGAGACATACACACACATGTGTAGATAAAAATAAAAGAAACCTTTAAAAGTTACTTTTAAATATTACAAGAGAAATAGATTGCAGGCAGCATCTTCATCCTCTGGGGTTGTTGAACTTCTGCCTGTAGTCTTGTAGGCCACTTCACTTTTCTGAGCTTTGTCTTTCTCACGGACCAGATGAAAGGGCTATGCTTGGGTCTGTAGGTCCCTCGATGGTCCTCAAATTCTGCAATGCCACGAAATTGTGTTGCTAATTTATACTCTTGGCTTTTGTTCTTTTCAAAGCAGCCCAAACACTTTACACATTTTTATTTGAAAGGTCAGATTGACATAACACGCATCTCTGCAAACCCACTGGAGTTAACAGTTGCCCTTGGTATGTCAAACGTAAGTTTGAAGTATCAGTGTGTTTAACTTGTATTTTCAAAGATGTAACAAATCTGTTACATCAGTTTTTTACATTATTTTATCTTGGCTAATGGATGTAATCCAAGAGAAAGTTGACAGACCAAAACCCTCTGCTCCTGCAAACCTCATTTTTTATATACTTTCTTCTCCTTGACAAGGTGGTAGGGTCATAAGGCCCCTTACTGAATTATGTGTTTGGTAGTTTTCCAGATAAAAAATGAATGGTCTGTTCTTTATTATGGAAGCTGTATCATGTGAGGGGATAAAAGTTGATTTTAAAGTAAAAGTACCAAAGTTTTCATTAGTTTTTGGCAGTAACTTCCATATGACTCTAGCAGATTGCTGTGTTTAGAGTTGACTATTTGTAAAGTAGGTGAAAAAGTACACAATGATAGGCAGAGATTTCATGTGATTAAAAGAGATAATAACAAATATGATTTCTTTAAAGAAATAATGTACACTGTTTCTTCTGTAAACAGTGAATGGTAAGGAGTGAGGAAGGGGTAATACACTGGACACCACTCTGCCGGGAGCTTTCGAGTGCCTGATACACTGGGGAAGCAGGGGAGCACAGTGCTTAGATTAACCCTGCCCCCCATGTGTACTGAATTAGGATCCAGCTCTTCTTTTTGGCTGTATGACAATAGGGGCTCTTTTCACCTCTGAATCTTGGGAAGTTCATTTGTAAAATTAAATTCATGGGAATTGTTTATGTGGTATTGGGAGATAATATGATAATGTACTTGGAGCTGTTGATACCCAGTAGAACCCACTTGATGGTATCAAAAGCTGCTGTTCCTGCGTTTCCTTTCATAGACAGGCAAGAGCATTATTCCCGTTTAGAGGTAAGGATACAGATTCAAAGAGCTGAAGTTCTGGCTCTAGGTCTCACAGCTGGTAATTGCCAAAGCTTGTAAGGATATACATACGTGCACAAGAGAGCACACTCGCACCAAGGCAAGTTTGAGAAATACAAGAGAATAAGAAGAATAAATAGCTAAGATCCACTTCTGTTTATAAAATTTCGTGCTTAGCTCTAGGAAAACTTGTCTTTCCTGGCCATTTGTGGCTCTTGTACCTCAGGATCATCTGCAGATTTACTTTTCACCCTAGCTCTGGTCGTCCAACTGTAATTCTCCGCAGCAGCTCTGGGCTCCCACCTCACTTCATCACATTCTGTGAGTCTCCTGAGTGAGTGCATAGCTCTCTGAGCTAGAAGGAGGTAGAAGATAAACTCTGTGGGTAGGAGGTCAGACAGGAAGCGGAGTAGTCCTTTCTTCTTTTTGTTGCCAGTCAGAGGTCAGCTTTGTGGTCAGGATGGTTTTGTTTGTTTTGAAACAGGGTCTCACTATATAGCATTGACCGACCTGGAGCTCCCTATCCTGTGTAGATGAGGCTGGCCTCGAACTCAAAGATAGACTGACTCTGCCTCTTGAGTGCTGGGATTAAAGGCATGTACCACCATGCTTGGTGGCTGTGGGAATGTATCATGCTGTCTCTTCTGGTAAAATGGCCCATCCTGTTTGTTCTTTAGGAAATAGCTTTGGTACTGTTTTCTCCCTAAATGAAGCAGTGGCTCCATGTTTTCTATGAGAATTCCTTATTCTTTCCGAGACAAGATCTCATGTAGCCTAGACTAACCCCAAACTTGCTAGCTAAAAATGACCCAGAATGTTTGATCTTACGTGCACCACCCTGGTGCAGGAGAATTGTCTGTAATCTGTCAATCATGTTTTAAATAAACGCTG
>LOJH01065644.1:0-10441 GCA_001685095.1 Ellobius talpinus | reverse complement strand
AACAGAGAATTCTCAACTGAAGAAGTTCAAATGGCCAAAAGACACTTAAGGTTGGTGTTTTCTTTAATATTTCTATTTCGGTTTTCAAGTCTTGACCCATTTCTTTCACCTTTTTGATTTTTTTCTTGACTTTCTTAGCTTTCTTTAAGGGATTTATTGATTTCTTCCAACTTATTTTCTTTTCCTTGACTTCTTTAAGGGAATTATTAATTTCCTCTTTAAAAGCCTCTATATTCTTCATAAGTTAATTTGAAGTTCATTTTATTGTGTTTCAACTGCACAGGAATCTTCAGGTCTTGTTATTGTGTGATTACTGGGTTCTGGTGGGGCCATATTGTTCTATCAGTTGCTGAATGTATTCTTACACTGGTGTTTATTCATTTTTTTCTTCTAACTGGTGTGGCTTGTGCCTGTGCCTGCTCTTCCAACTGTTGTGGTTTTACCTGTGTCTGTGTAGTCTGCTGTTTTACCAACTGGTGTGGTTTGTGCCTATGCCTATGTAGTCTACTGAGATTTTGGAGGAGGACTGACCACAGGGAAAATGTTCAGGTGCATGGGGTTGGGTGGCAGTAGGGTTGTTGGAGGGATAGAGTTAAGTGGGTGGTGGGAATAGGGCATAGCCTGGAGGAGGTATCTCACCTGCTTACATGTTGGTGGGGACTGCACCAGAGTAGTGAATTTCCACCAGAGGCGGGGGCAGGGACCAGCTGCCTTGTTGGCTCTGTGACAGGAGCAGAAGGGTCAAGGGATGTGCCCTGGGATTTAGCAAGGGTCTGAACTTTGGTGCAATCTAGCTGAGAAGTCAGTCACTCACCTATTTCTAACTGGAGTGATTTGAGCCTTTGTCTATGTAGTCTCCTGGGCTTGTGGGGGAGGCTGTTCAGGAGAATATTCAGGTGCCTAGTGTTGGGCAGCAGAGTGGGTCTTGGAGGAACAGAATCCACTTGGTTGCGGGGGAGGTGAGGGCACAACCTGGAGGCAAGTCTCTCACATGCTTGCAGGCTGATGGGGGGACTTCCAGGAAGTTTTATTTAAAATTTTCTTTCTTAATTTCTTCATTGATCCATTCATCATTCAGTAATGAGTTGTTTACTCTCCACAAGGAGGTTTTGCATTCAATTGTAACTTTTTCTTTTATTGTGGTCACATAGGACACAAGAAGTGATTCCAATCTTTTTGATTTTGTAAAGACTTGTTTTGTGTTCCAGGATGTGGTCTATTCTAGAAAAGTTTCCTCGTGCTTCTGAATATAATGTGTATTCTTTGGTGTCAGGATAGAATATTTGTAGATATTTGCTAAGTCTGCTTTATGTAGGGTGTCAATTATTTATGATATTTCTCTGTTTATTTCTTGTCCAGATAACTACTCCTTTCTAGAAAGTAGGATATTAAAGCCACCTATTGTTAATGAATTGATGCTAATCTGTTTCTTTAAATCCAGTAGTAGTTTTTGATAAAACTGGGAATCTCTGAGTTTGGTGTATATATATATTTAGGGTAGTAATGTCTTCTTGGCTGATGTTTCCTTAATTAGAATGAAGTGTCCCTCTTTATTTCTTCTGTTTTAGTTTGACATCTACGCTGTCAAGTATAAGATAGGAAGCCTGCTTGTTTCTTGATCCCATTTTTATTGTAGTACTTTTGTCCATCCTTTTGCTTTAATGCAGTACATAGCTTTAAAGTCCAGATGTGTTTCTTCTAGGCAATAGACAGATGAATTTTGTTTCTTGATCCATTTGGTCAGTCTGTTTAGATTGGACAATTGGGGCTATTGGTATCTAAAGTTATTATTGAAATGTGTGTGTTAATTGTGGTCATGGTGTTGTTGGCTTTGGTGTTTATGTTCTTCATATTATTATTTTTAATAATATGACTTTGTATTTCTTTCTACAGTCTCTCTACTGTCCTCATTTCTTTGTATAACATGAACTAACACTTCCTGAACTTTCTTTAGGTTTGACTTGTAGGTTATAATTCTTTTTAGGCTGTTTATATCATCCAAAGCTTTTCTGCCTCCTTCAATTATTTCAGATGGTTTGCTGGGTATATTATTTTAGGGTGACTGTTGTAGTCTTTTAGGTCTTAAGATGCATTGCTCCAGATTCTTAGGCTTTTCAAAATCTCCATTGAGAAATCAGATGTTTCTTTGTTTTTCTCTTGTATCTTTCAACACGCTTTCTTCATTATGTATACCTGTCTTATGATATGCCACGAGGAGTTTCCTTTCTGGTCTTGTCTATTTTATGTGTTCTGTGCTTCTTGTATTTGTTATTTGTATAGATGTGTCCTTCCTTAGTTTAAGAAAGTTTTATCTATGACTTTGTTGATGATCTGGTCTATGCTACAGACTTGGGTTTTTTTCTCCCTCATCTATATCCATAATTCGGAGCCTTGATTTATTAATGGTGCCATACATTTCTTGTTTGTTCCTTTCCTGTATTTTGTATTTTGCTTGATTCATTCTACTTCTAAGGCTTTCCTTTGAGTTTTCTAATAGTGCTATTGGGACTTTCAATTCCATCTTATTTCAGCTTGAGTCCTCTTCAATGTTTCTATCTAATGATTGGAGTCTTTTCTCAAGTCATTGATTGTCTATCATTTCCACTACCCTAAATCTTAGTTATGGTTTCTGTGAAAAAACACCATGACCTTGAAAAAACACCAAATAAAAAAAACACCAAACTCTTATACAGGAATAAGGAAAAACATTTAATTAGGGTGGTTTACATTTTCAGAAATTTAGTCCATTATCACAATGGTGCAACATAGTGATGTATAGGCAGAAATGGTACTGAAGCTGAGAGTCCTACATTTTGATAGGCAAGCAAAAGGAAGTCATCTGAACCACTGAGCTTATCTTGAATATATACATTATTTTGAATACATACATATACACATATGAGACATCAAAGCCCTTCAGTATAGTGACACACTTCCTCCAACAAAACCTTACACACTCCAACAAAGCCACACTTCCTAATAGTGCCACTACCTTTGAGGGCCATTTTCTTTCAAACCAGCACATCTTAGGCTAGTTGGGTTTTTTTTTTGGGGGGGCACATCTCTCTGGCATTTTTCTCCTTATGCTCTTTCTCCTTCATTTCACTGAATTGTTTCATGTGTCTTCTTTAAATTTGTTGAATTCTTTGATGAAGTTTATGGTTTTGTCATTTACATTCTGTGTCCTGGATTTTATCCATATACTTCTTATTGGTATTGAAAAATATTTCTACAGTACTGATAGAGTTTGGAGAGAAGATACCACCTTGATTTGTTTACATTGTTAGTATTTTTGCAATGAGATCTGGGTATGTGGACTTGCTTCATGGGTTCTGAGTCTGTTCTAGGTGGCGGAAGAAGAGATGTAGAGGTGGGTTGGTCAAGAGGTTGGAAATGACTTGAGTGAAATGAAGTCAGGCCATCAGACTTGGGTGGTATTCAGGGTTATCTTCTTGTTCTGTCCCTGGAATGTGGAGGTAGATATGCTGGGTAGAAAGATTGGGTGTGATGTGAAAGTGGACATTGTTTTGGGGGATGGGTAGGAAGAATCCTGGCCCAAGCCTAAAGCTCCTTTGCAGTGAAGGAAAGGCAGGGCAGACCAGGATGGTGCAGTAGTTGTGGTACCCAGACTAAATATGGTGGATTTCAGAAAAGTTATGAGTCAGGAGGTCAGGGATATTCACCAAGATAGACCCTGGAAGAGAATGTGAGGTGTCTGGGTACCAAGCAGGTAGAAGCCCTGCAGAGGGACCTTTGAGTGGTTGCAGATAGAGTAGGTCCCAGTGGAAGCCTACAGCCTGGGAGTTTTGGTCAGACTAGATGGGGTTCTGGGATGTGGAACTTTGTGGAAACCTAGACTTCAGCTGCTATGCACGCTCCATTGGCTAAACTAGGCTAGAACATTGACTATGGAACCCAGACTAGCTCTGGCAGGTCACAGGAAAATGAGGATGGGGTGGTCAGGAGAACTCACCAGGCTAGATTCTAGAGCATGTGAGAAGTCTGGATATGGAGTGTATATACCTATTCTTGATATCACTGTGCACTGATGAATTTTCATGCTCAATGTATTACAGTTTGGTGATGCCTGTAACTCATTTCTTCAGCCTGAAGACTCTTTTGAATGAGTTTTTGTGTTTTTGTTTTGTTTTGTTTTAGACATAGCCTCTGTCTTAGGGTTTCTATTGCTCTGAAGAGACACCATGACAACAGCAACTTTTTTAAAGGAAAGCATTTAATTGAGACTGGCTTAAAGTTTCAGAGGTTTAGTCCATTATTACCATGTCAAGATGCATGGCGGCATGCAGGCAGACATATTGCTGGAGAAAGAGCTGAGAGTTCTACATCTGGATCCACAGGCAAAAGGAACTGAACTGTCTACCAAACTGGGCATAGGTTGAACTTAAATGAGAACTCAAAACCTGCTCCCATAATGATGCACTTCCTTCAACAAGACCACACCTACTCCAACAAGGTCACACCTTCTAATAGTGCCCCTCCCTATAGGCCAAGCATTGGAACCATGGAACCATACCTATTCAAAACACCACATCCCCTGTCTTGTTTATTTTCTGTATGTGTTTGTGTACGTGTGGGTTATTGTTGTCATCTTTGTCTCAGTTCTTTGCTTCTTTTTTAAAAACTATCTGATGCTATAAGCTCTTCCAGACAGATCTTATAATATATATGTCTTGTTACAGTCTCAAATTCAGTGCTTCTTCCAGAAGTGATCCTGGTTCTTTTTGTCAGGAGAAAGTACTAAAGAGAGCAAGATCTGCATGGTAGGCAGGCTTGTTGCTAATGATATGGTACTTTTAGTTCACAATGCAAGGAAATATACACATTTGAGTATTAAGTGACACATATTCACATACTCATAATTATTTCCAAGTGTTACTATCTGTGTCTAGGTTAAACAAAACATAAATTCTTACATATTAATATCTCCATTAATATGATGCCTCCATGTTAAACGAGTCATCCCTGTCCCCAAAATAAAATATCTAGGTTCTCACCAACTTTTACCTAATTACTCAATTGCTCATTTCCAGCATTCACTCAGCCCAGTTATAGTCTGAAAACGGAACCCACAAAAAAGGAGTGGGACAGCAAGGTTGCAGTTCTCCTGTATAGGCCTTGCTGCTTTTAGTATTACGCAATTCACTTATCTACCACATTAATTCCTGTTTTCTTCTCCCTCTTCCAATGAGCTGGTTCATCCATTTGCAGCAAAAGAATATTATTTGCTCAATCTGCACTCTACTTTGCCAATATATAATGTCATATATTTCCCTGAATAGTAACATACTGAGCAATTTTCAAGTCTTAAAAAATCCATTTTTCCTCACATATTCAGATGACTTTCCAGCAAATCCCTTGAAACTATTTTTTAATATATTAAATTTTTCTTCTCACAGAACATCATATAATTCAGATCCTAAAGTATTTCACTTAGTTAGACCATCTTTTCTCACTTAATAGTATATCTCTTGATATAATAACTATTTTATTTTTATTGCTGAATTATATTCCTTTGTTAAAATGCATATCAATTTATTCTTTTGTCTATTGAAGGAGACCTTGACTGCTTCATTTTGGCAATAACGAGTAAACACATAAATATTTTATTTTTGTTTGAAGACTAAATTTTAATTCATTTGGAAAAATACTTGAGAATAGGATTGCTGGACCATATGGTAAAACCTTTTTACTTGTAAGAAACTGTCAAACTGTCTTCAAGAAGCTGTCCGATTTTACATGCCTTTTAGCTATGAATAAAAAATGTTCATTTGCTTTGTGTCTTCGCCAGAATCTGGCAGTGGTCAGCTTATCTGTTTTTTCAGCATTGTAAATGGTGTGGTAACTGACTAAACCTGAATCCACTTAATAATAAATAATGTCGAGCCTTTTTATATAAATTTTTGCTACCTGTGTATCTTTGGTCAGTTTGTTATGTTACTTATGTTATTTACCCATCTTTTGCCAAATTCTTGTTTTTTATTGATGAACTTGGAACTCCTTATGAATCTTGTAGGCTATTTCTTTGATGTGCATATATTTTCATATATTGTTTCCTAGTCTGTGGTGTATCTCTTTGCTTAATACAGACTTTGTCTGTTTTCACCTTTAACTCAGTCAACTCTCCACCTTTTTTCATACATGGATTGTGTCTTACGTGTTGTAAAGGTCACAAACATTTCTTCACTTATGTTATCAGTTCTTACTGATGTTTCATAGTTTGTATTTTACAAGTTGATCTATGATCATCCCTGAATTGATTTCTGTGGAAGGTATAAGGAGGCTTCCATCTCCTTGCTCCTCCGCTCACATATACACATCCTATATGTAAGTACCTGTTGAAAATTTTCTCTCTCCCATTGAAACACCTTTCAAACTTTATCAATGACCAGAAGGCATAGGTTAATATGTACATGCAAGTTGTTTAAAATGAGGAATATAAGGGAGGATATGGGAAGAAATGGAAAGGGAAATGATACAATTATATTCTAATCTCAAAACATAAAAGAGATCATTTTAAAAAGATGGAGCTAATGATGTCAGCAGTGAAGTGAAATTTTAGATAAATCATTTGAATTCATGGACAATGTCTTAGACAATGTATCTTTCAAGAGTGGGAGTGCTTCAGACTTTTCCTTCCTGCTGATTTTCAGAAATACTTCTTTGTTTATAAACAGAAAAAATGCTCTAAAAATGTAATCAGATGAAACCCAACACCACAAAGAACACATTGTAAAAATTGTGGGATTTTTTTTGCTCTGTCCATATGAAAAATAAAATAAGCAGCTGAAAGCTAGGATTGTCTGGGCTGAGTCAGTAGACAGAGTACTATTAAACTCACTGGAAGTATGTTGTATATTTCTAACAGACAGCGTGAGTTTCAGGCTGTTTCTATAACTATAGTTTGTCATGCTAACTCCTGAGGGGAAGAGAAAGGTACTATAAAGAAATGGAAGTCATTTTTTAAAAAAAGGATTGCGGATGGAGAAATAGGTTAGCTATAAAACAGTATCTAGTGTGCGAAAAGAATGTTTAAAAAAATAAAACCTATAACGACAACAAGACCAAAAACCCAAAATGGTGTGGTGGAGTGCTCCTGCTCCTATAGTCTCATCACTAAGGAGGTAGAGACAGGGGAATTCCTGGAGCTACATTACCTACTCAGTCTAGGCTACTGGATGAGTCCCAGGCAGGTTAGAAGCCTTGTCTCAACAATAGGTGGACCACACGTGAGGAGCAATAACCAAGATACCCACTCATGTCTATGTCCACTCTCACACAATAGACACATGTGCACTCCCCACACACCCCACACAAACATGAACACATATAAAAAAATTATTACTGCTTTCTGTGGCAGTGTAGAGTAGGAGGCAGCTTCCTGTACTCCATTGACTAGCTTATACTTCTGAACCACTTCCTGGATAAAAATGTTTCTGTTCATTATGATCAAATGTTCTTCATACATTCATAACCCCCACACTTGCCTCATGATAAAAGTACCACAGCCTGCAGAACTTTAAAGGCAGGAACTTTATTTGAAACACTAAGCCTTTTGTTTCTTGCAAAGTAGGTCATTTTTATTTAAAAGTAAATAAAGACAGTACCAATCCAATATCTGGTTTTCCCCAGAATTTCACACGTTTTGAAGAGGTTATATTGGTATCAGTCTCTGAAAGGATTGCATGTCCCTATTAAATGTACAATGAACACAAAACAGTGCCAGGAAAGTTTACACCTCTGAATTCATAGAACTCTTCTTGGAGTCTAAATGAACACCACCAAATGTGTTCTTTTGTAATTTTGTGAGTCTGTCAACTGTTTCATTAATATTTTATAACACAGAGTAAATGTCGTGAGGTTCCAGAATTGTTATAAGCTGCCCCGTTCACTCTTTTGGTTACTATGGCATTAACACCATTTTATCTGAGTATAGAAGGCTCTTGTCTGTGCATAGTTTCTATTTCCTCTTTATACATATGTAGACAGGAGAGATCTATATAATCTAACTTTAAAGGCATCAAAGATTTGAAAGGGTATTTTAGAAATCTGTGTACATTTTTGTATTCTATATGTTATTCTTGGTGGAAAATACTTTGCATCTTTTCCCCCAGACAACAACATACTTTTTGAGCATTTTTATAATTAGAAAATCTGTCATACTCTTTACAAATTAATAAGGAAAATATTAAAATAGGAAACATGTGAATAGTACCTGCAAATGCATTCTTCCCAGAATATATTCTGCTACAATTGCTACTATATTAGAACTGTGTCACATTAAAACATGTCTTACTCTGTATGAATTCCACTTGACATATAGCTAACTAAGAACTGTGTATATGAGAATGTGTGATATGTGTGTACACATGAGTGCCTGTGAGAGAGTTTGTGCAAGTGTGTGTGTGTATGAGAGAGAAAGAGAAAGAGAGAGAAAGAGAAAGAGACAGGGAGGGAGAGGGAGAGCAAATTTAATTAGGAAATCAAGGTAAGTATTGTTAAAAGCTTCCAATTAAATGTCTACACATTAACAGGAGCCCCAAATTCACTTTTTAAATGGAGATGGTATTTAGGAAACATGCCACTACTGAATATGAATATAAATATATGTCCAAAGAGAATTTTTCTCAAGTACGTTACCTTGAATATAATTAGACAAAACCTGAAGCTGCAAGAATGACCACACATTCTCCAAGCACCGTTACTTCTGCACTTTTTCTATGTGTTTGCAACTGTGTTGATGTGTAAATAGCTGTTGTCAGTCAGATTCCTCCATCTTGGACATGACCATGACTACATCGAAGTACGGTAGCTGAGATCACTATAGTAGACACTCATGAGACTGTCCTATTTACATCCCATCTTGGATGCAGTGGGGAGGCTCAGAAGGTCTTTAGAGGATCCTAAGGTTATTTTCAAATTAATCAATCAGTTGAGAGGGAAGTTTTTGGTAATGTACTTGCTCACAAGTCAGTCAGCAGACTCCAGTGCTCTAGATTTTTACAATTCATCCATGTTGTGAGGGATGAATGTATGTTTTCCAGGATAATTCCAATGGTGTAGCTGTCTTTGAGTCACTCATGCTCTAGCAAGAAAACCCTATAAACTCAATGGTTTGCTTAACTGAAATTGGATGAAACCCATTTTGGTTGGTTAGTGCCCTTTCTAAGTGTGGTAAATTGAGCCTTCTTCTTGTCTCTTCAAAAAGTCATACAAAAACATACTAGTTAATGAGTTTGTGGTAAGGAGTCCTTGCTTTCTTTTCCACTCACTTTGACAAGGAATTCTAGGGCATGATCACCCTCAATCAAGAAAGGCCTTTGGAAGAACCTTTATGGTCAAAGGAAATTACTGTAAAGCTCATTTTCTTAACCCCAAAGAGTCCAAACCCACTGTATGTGCTATATAAGAATCCATACAGTGGCAAGTTTATATATTAGCAAGTATAAAATTTCACAATTTAAAAATTCCAGATGTAAATCAATTATTTGCTTTTTGTTGTTTTTAATATACTCATTATTCCAAATAATTATTTTGTCCCTCAAATGTGTCAAATAATCCATATTAGTTTTTAGTGAGAACATCATAATTAAAACATTTTATTTTTGATAAAACTAATGTAGTCATAATTTAGGTAGTTAATGGACTAAGTAAAAGAGAATTAATGCCAATATTATTCCTAATTAGACAGAATGAATATTAAGGCTGAAAAAGGTGCTTCACCATGATATGTGTAACTAACTGCACTCTCCTTGGATCTGAGAGCTAAACTGTGATGCACATGGTCTTACACTCTCTGGAATTATACAAAGAGTTGTTGAAATTCACTGTGGCTGAATCATCCCCAGAGCCAGGCCGTTGCTTTTGAAAATAAATTGGAAGTTGTTGTGTTTTGATAATTTTAGCAAATTGGTTGAAAAAATTAAAATATTAATTTGAAAGACAACAGGTTAGAAAATGTCTCTTGAGCAGCTAGAGTGCCTTGGGCCAAGTAGGGGCTGCAGGGGAGTGGGAGTACAGATTGAAAACTGCAGACCACCAAGGCACTGCTGCTCGTTACTCCATTTCTGATCTGCTCCTGTACCAGGGGTCTAATCAGGCCTGTGTCTGCCTCCCTCTTGAGTAAACCAGAGGCCCCATCTAAACAGGTTAAACAGCCTTCCAGCGGCAGCTCCCCTCTCCAGGTGGCCAGAAAGGAATTCCAGACCAGTGTTGTTTCCCAGGACATTGACACAGCTGCCACGTTTATTGGTGCTGGGGCTGCCACAGTTGGTGTGGCTGGGTCCCGAGCTGGCATCGGAACAGTGTTTGGTAGCTTGATTATTGGCTATGCCAGGAACCTGTCTCTCAAGCAACAGCTCTTCTCCTGTGCCATTCTGGGCTTTGCCCTGTCTGAGGCCATGGGGCTCTTCTGTTTGATGGT
>LOJH01065641.1:0-10441 GCA_001685095.1 Ellobius talpinus | reverse complement strand
ACCCCCAAGCTCCTAATTTTTGCCTGGCAATCTTGTCTACTTCCGATATCCAGGTGGATCAGGGCCCCTTCGGCTAATTCCCTTTTTAAAGAAAATATAAGATGGCTTTAAAGCATCAGGCCAGAAGTTACTCTGAATTCACGCTAACACATGAAGCAATACCCCCTCATATCAGGCTGTATTTAGCTCACATCTGTACGGCAGTGCATGCAGTATGGAGTGCTTTCGTGTGCATGATTTCATTTGCTGTTCATTCTCTAGGAGGAACATCTCCCGAGATAACTAAACTTAAAATAACACCAATTTCCAATACGCTAATTAAAGAAGCCGAAAATTGTGAGCATTTGCTATAGATAAACTGTAACTGTTGCTCCACGGAGGAAACGAGTGCGGAAAAACTGGGTCATGCATAATGCTTCCCTGATTAAGGGGCGATGAGAAAATGCTGAGGCTCTGTCACTGTGCGTGCAGGTGATGTCAAGTTGCGCCGCTAAATGCGGTGCTACGGCTTCTTTACTAATAATGCGTGTGTTCAGCCACATGCCGACTCATTCTGGAGTGTCTGTGAGAACTGACAGGGAGTCCCTTGGTACAGAGATGGTTGAACTTTTCATCTCTCTGGCTGTTATGTTTATGGCAGGCATTGGTATGTGGGAGTCATGCTACACGAGTGATAGATGGATAGGTGTGCAGACGGAATGATGGATCGTGGGTCAGTGGAGCCACGGGGAGACAAACAAGTAGCTCCCTAAGTGGCCTGCCTCTGCTCTTGGTCCTTTTCATGAGTTTGCACTGCTCATATACAGCTCTGGAATTTGCCCAAGGCCTCCGCACCTGTGTAGCTTGCTCATCCACCGTTCACTACCTTCCTCAATCTACCTGTCTCCTGAACTTTACCTCAAACGTGTGTGCCCTGATTGTCCCTTAATTCAGTCTATTAAGTTAAAACCAGCTTTCATCTGTTACCTAGGCTTATTATCTTCACAGCTCTTGCTATACTTTTTAAACTCATTTTTATGAATTTTTATGAATATAAATATTTTATGCATGTTTCTTCTATTGCATGTAAACTCTGTTAAGGTAGGGAATCAGATTCTGGCACCATGAATCACTCTGTCTATAATACAGCATTAGAAGTCCATACTGGGAAGACATGGTAAATCATTGTAGAATTCATGACTTAAGTATATTCCTTTTTTATTTATTTCCTGGATATTGAGTCATTGGACTTTATGTCCGTGGCCTCATTCTCTTCTCTCAGTCTGACTTCTCACTTGAGAAATCTTGAAATTAGATAGTATATGATTGTATATGGTGTAAATCTATTAGCTACTGTTAGCCAAAATTCTAAAATTAAGTGTGTTCTCCCCCCTCCTCTACATAAAAATATTATTCGTCAAACTGACTCCTAGGTTTCCTGTTAAGAAAAGAACTAGAAACAGGTAGATGGATATACGGAAGGGTAGATGAATGGCAGACAGATGAATAAGTCATACATTTAAAATTCCTTTCAAAATTTGTGATAATTTTAAGCAGATACTTGCAAACAAATACTTATTTCCTTTATAAAGTCTTCACCAATAAAAAAATAATTGTCATTATGCCACAATTTCAACACTTGTTCTTTAATGACCAGCACAAATGCCTCCTGTCACTATCCTGACAGTCTACAGTGAATGCACAGGCTATATTTTGCACACTGAGTTTGAGAATAACTGACTGATGAAAAATACATTTGAAAATGCAAGTATCTCCAAATTTACATAATACATATATGATTAGAAGGTGTGATATTGATGTCTCAAGACAATGGGTTTTATCCCAGTTACCTATGGTGAATGACAGCAGTCCAAAAATTAGTAACTTAGACAATAATTATTTAGTTCATTCATAAGACTTCAACTTAGGCAGCCTTAACAAAGAGTGTCTACTCAATATGGCAGCATCTAGAGTGTGGGAATCAGGACTCGAAAGACCACATCCAAGACAGTTACTCAGACAATGGTCAGGTTAATGCTAGTTGTTGCTGAATGTGCCAGTGAGCCTGTCAGCTGTGTCACAAACTGCTACAATACAGGGCTAGATTCTATAAGCAAGCACTCCTGATTAACAAAAAGGAGGAAGCATATGACTTATTTTATGTTCGAGTCTTGAAAATAAAAATATGTAACTTCTGTGGTTACATTTTACAGTTACATCTGCTGAGACTCAAGACCGGAGAACATGGATTAGAGATTTTGAATGTAGGAGGGATAAAGTGTAAAATGTCTGTGAGATGGGAGATAATGTTGACACTGATCTTTGGAAAGCAATATCTGTCCTAGGCTTCCTAAAACCCACCCCATGGGATGTGCAACCCACCTAGTGACATAGTCCAAGTTAGCTTCAACAAAACCACACAAATGCCCCTGGGAACACCTGTCTTCTCCCTTTCTTCTCTCTCCCTCCTAAAAAAGGAAAGGAGAGATAATTGCTTGTTAGTCTAGATTTTTCTCACTTTAACCAAAATCTATCCAGAGCTTGTGATTTGCCACCGATTTTGAAGTTCTACATATTAAAATAAACAATAATTTTATCAATCTTGGAAGGGGAACAAAGATGTATTATGCATTCATTTTACGATTATAAACAATGAACCGAAATAAGTGATGGAGGAGGAAGGGATGGGGGAGAGATGGCGGGAGGAAGAAGGTTGTCTGAAACACAGATGCTTATTTAGAATCAAGAGAGTATGACGCTCATCATCTTCTCAGACTTTTATTGAAAGAGGTTACTTTGAAGTCCCGTGGTGTTTTCCTCTATCTAAAGTTTTAAATACAATCTGTAAAAGGAGAACATGAGACACATAAATGTGAAGTTGTATTATAAAGACTCAGTGCAATGCAAATCAGAGGAAAATTTGAATCGCGCCTTGAATGACACTGTAGAAGTAAGACAATCAAGTTTAGTACATTGTGCACACTCAATGTGTATGTGCTTACACACACTCATAAAAAGAGAACGACTCACTCTCTTCCTCATGGCAGCACTTCCCATCCTTAAAACTTCAGTTAAACTCAAAAATGGTGTTAGTTCATTTATTCTCACATTTAATAAATATGAATTGCGTATTTCACGTCAACCTTGTGCTGGGTGCCTAGGGGCCATAATGAACAAGGCAGACATTATCCCTACTTTTCTACATCTTAAAATCCAGTGGAAGATGGGTGTTTAACAACTAAAGAAGGTTTTGTTTTTTTTCATAATTCTTGTTCTTTATGTTTGGCTTGTCATAAAAATCTGTTGAACAGTGGTGAGGGGTGTTACGAGGAGGATGGGAAATTCCTCAAGGAGTTCCCAAGAGCCTTTAGTGGAGACAACCCTGGGTTTCTGGTGGCAGGTTTGATGTTATAATAGTCAGCAAGTTACAACCCTTTCTTTCTTCCCTTTTCAGTGTGACATAGACAGGCTGCAGATGCTGAAATCTCACTCTCGAAGCTTCCTCTGCAATGAGAAAAAGCCACCTTACTAGTTCCACCCAAGAAGATGTTGAAGGGCCATTTTCAAGAGTCTTCAAGGAAATGTTTTTACCTGTTTAAATGGATAAGAATAAGAAAAACATGCTCTCTGCTCGGGCCTCTCTTCGCTTCCTGAGTTTGAGTTCAACTGACTTGGGAGATTGTTAGCCATTCTGTGGCCATGAATGAAAGGAAGGAGGATTGCATCAGTACTGGCGTGGTGCCCTGAGAGTCCTGAGCCACTGAGCAAGACACACAAACCATCTTGCTAGGTCAAAGAATTGTGTCTTAACTACTTCGTGTTACTTGGGTACTTGCATGGAACCTTGGTGGTAGGTTTTGGTGGTGATAGTACTGATGATGGTCCTGATGGTGGTGCTAGTGCGAGGGTTACTGTTGAGTCCTGAATCAGAAGGGAGACACGCTGAAGTATTCAAGGTTGATATCATTTTGAAATACAAGGACTCCTGGGTAGTAACACTGAGTTCCAGTCTCTTCAAGAGTTTGCAGAAAGCCATTTTTTGACAGACATTGAGACCTCGTGAGTGGATGATCAGAGGCAACTGGAATTTGGCCCTCCACTACGGGGTCCTTCCGACTGATATTCTAAAGGTTTCATCGCTCCAGGTCTTACATTTTCACAGGAATTAAGCAATGCATATGAAAGAAAAGAGATAAACAATCACACCCAGAGTGACTTCCCACTCCTCATTGTCTCCTGCAAAGAAAAGAAATTCTTTGAATGAGTCCCTTCCAAAGCAAACATCCTGAGCACCTAAGCATCCAGCTTGTGGATCCATCTCAGTAGCCAGCAGGCTGACTCACATTCATGCAACTCCCTTGTGCCAGTGAATTACACTGAGAACATTCTAGGCAACCACACTGCTGGGGCTGGAAGAAGTGGGGAAGTGAGGGTTGCCCAAATGGGTCACTTTCTAGAAAGCTGGTTCTCAGAATGTTTCTCAGTATACCGAGAACCGGAATCTCTGTATTCCAGCAGGATATTTTCCACCAGAATTGTCTGTGCTTCTAGACGGAGAGAATTAAAATGCAGCGTGTTTAGTAGAAAGCTCATTGTACTGCAGGCTGCAAAACCGTTTACCCTGCACTGTATTTAAACTACCTCCTTTCTGCCTTTGTTCTGTAAATAACTATTCCCCAGTCCAACTGCCTATTGAACAACAAGCCAATGATTCAGTTAATAATTATAAACCTTAACAAGTCAACAGGCAGCCACATACAAAGGAACTAGATACCACTTGTCTGAATATTTGACAGTCATGCAAGACGAAAAAAAAATGGGGCTCCTGGAACAACAGTCATGTTGGGAACTGTTGGGGAAGGGGCAGGGTGGGGTGGATTGTTGGGCTTTGAATGAAACTTTGCCTTAACGGTTCCAGTTCAATCTTTCCCACACAAGCTCAAGCCCACATCTCACAGAAGTATTATATCTGGTAACTTCCTTGTACTTCGCTCCAAGAATTAGTGAGTCATGGGTTAAGCACAAATTCTTAACATAGGTGCTACAGGGGAACAAAGGAAAACAAAACGCCTCATTCTTTTTCATTTAGCCTTTAAAAGGAACCTCATGGTGGAGGCATTTGTGTAACATTCCTTTTATATAACAGCAAGGACTTCAGCTGAGGGAAAAAGCAGCGCAGCTGAGGAGGGGTAGGTGTGTGACATCTCTTCACTCATCCACGGCCCCTTCTAGCCTTAAATGTCCATGAAGCAGTACCACATGTCCTGGGCCAGGAAGGGAATACGAAGGTGCAATGTGGTGATGGGGGCATTAGAGTGAAGGGGCACACACGGGAGGCAGGCTCCTTGCCCAGTGTTAGGAAATGATGATGCGGGCTCAGAAATGCCTGGGTGGCTCCATCAGGCAAGCTGGACTTAGCTTATGTTGCTGTTTATTGGCTGCATAACTCTGGCAATGCAGTTAAGTGTTTCTGCTACTTATCATATCTTCGGCAAAATCAGGATAATACCAAAAGCCATTTAATAGATAATCTATGTCCAACTATGTCTGATACACACAGATAGAGGTCACTGAACCCTGATGAGTCTTAGTTCTACTTTGTCCGGCAAGAAACTGCCTCGTTTTGTTTTAGGTTGTTTGTTTGTTTTTCTTGAGTCTTTTGTTTTGCTTGTTTTCATTTTGCCCTGGTATCTGAGATTGAAGAAGAATTTACAGGAATGTTCTAGAGAGAGGAGAAACGAACGTGTCTCAGTCATATCTCACTCAGTTAACCAACATGCATTAATTGCTGTGTGGCCAGAAAAGAAAAGAATACAGGTCATCTGAGCAACTGACAATTCCTCAGAATACGGGAAATTGTATGTACTGTCTTTTTAATTATTATTACCTAAAAAAATATCGATCTGAATTCCCTCTCCCTCCCCTCCTCCCACTTCCCTCCCACTCCTTCCACAGACCCTCCCACCTCACCCTTTTATGTACTATCTTAACATCTATAAGTCTACCAATGCCCTGGATTTGGTGGTTGCTATGGAGAGGAACGTCACCATGTTGGTGTACTAGACGTTAGACAGAACCCCAAGATGTGGATGGGCGGTGCGTCCATGAAAGCTGTTCCACTCCACTACCCCAGAACATCATTAGTTACGTCATAACCTCAAAAAAAATCCCCAAACATAATGGTTATGCATAGGAAAAATACAGAAACAAACATTTTTTACATTGTAAGTTTCATTGTTATACATTTGAATCCAATAGATTTAATAACAATCAATAGTCCCACTTATTCCTAGATTTATTTTCTACTTTTAATTTATTATTACTCTCAAGCTTATATTAAAGAATGTCCACATTTTCCAAAAAATGGTTAATTTTTTCAAAAACCTGCTTACTTTATTTACTGGACATCTAGTTTTTGGTTTCCAAGTTTACAGAAAATAATAACATTAAAATTCTCTACCTAGAAGAATTTTCCAACTGGCTGTTTTTGTTTTGTGACCAAACACTAGGATAGTACAACGGTTTGATGGACAAGAGACACTAATGCCATCTATGCAGATACTCTTCAGACCTTAAGAAAATGTATTCATTTATGTATTTATTGTATACATGTGTGTTAATGTGTGTGTGCAGCATTAGCATGAGCAGTATATGCATGTTCATGTGTGTGAGTGTGTGGGTGAGCATGCTGCAGAATACTTTTGGAGATCAGAGGACAACCTTGATCTCTTCTCTTCTATTCCGTTTGAAAGTTTACACCCTGTAGTTCACTACTAGGTGTGCCAGACTAGTAGCCTGCAACTCTCTGGAGATTATGCTGTCTCTGTCTCCTATTTCATTTTAGGAGCATTGGTATTCTACATGCATGTTACCATTTTCAGCTCTACATGGATTCGGGGGACTGAAATTCAGGTCCTCAAACCTGTATGACAAGTACCTTAAATACAGAGCCATCTCCTCAGTCCCAGACAAGCTTATTTAATGATGCACATTAACTTCATCTTTTAACAGTCTTTTTTTTCTTTGGTCAGATTATTCTGTTGCATTCTGGTTCAGGCAGCTGTGTAGTTTTTCCTTACACTGATAAGATGAGTTGTTTACTTTCCTGTTATATAATGGGGTCCGACTAGATGCTTTGGATTTTGAATTCTTCCTTTCTTACTTGATTAATTTCCTAAACTTTGCTGTACACTTCCATAAAATAGCAGGGGTTTTTTTTGCCTACACTGTAGAGGTATAGAAATGTATAGAGATACATTGTAAAGACCAAGCATAGCAACTTCAACACAGTGGACAATAACCCATTCTAGTGCTCTTCCTTCCTTCCCTCTAAGCTATCTATGTCCCAGTCCCAAGAGTACAAGGTTGGGAGTAGAAAAAATGTCCTGATTGCTATTTATAGCACTTCTAGATCAGATTCCTTGTATTCTTCTGTATTGTTAACCACTGGCCTGTACGTTTGAAAGAAGCTCTAGAGACATAAGATTATATCTAGAGACATAAGAGAAAAAATAGCACTGCTTGAGTTTGAGAAATTTGAATGTGAGAAACTCAATCCCTCTGTGTTGAGATGGAAGAGCTTTAAGAGCACATTAGTTCATGGGACTCTGCCTTGTGAGTGGATTAATGCCTTTATTGCAGGATGAGTTAGTCATTCAGGGAGGGGTTCCCTAGTTAAAGACCAAGTTTGGAACCTTTCCTTCTCTCATGTGTGTGGACCTTCTCATAGGTTTCTACCTTCTGCCATAGGATGGTGCATGCAACACGCAGACCCTCACCAAATGTAGACTTCTTGACGTTGGACTTCCCAGCCTCCAGGAGTATAAGAAATGAATGTCTGTCACTTACGTGTACCTAGTCTCAGGCATTCCATTAGGGCAGTACAAAGTGGAAGAAAGCAAATACAACTGTAGGCAACTAGTTCCAAACTGGATCAAAGGGCGTCTTGTGAAATAATGCAGGCATTGTTCTCTTAGCTTTGCTCCAATAAGCCAAAGATGCACTGATGTATCACAGGTAGGTATGGATTCTTGGATTTCCCCTTTCACACAAAGGAGATGACAGAGGTATGAAGTTCCAGGCACTCTGCCCCTCTTTTGTAATCTGTTCTTTCTTTCTCTCTGATGGTGACTTCAGATTCAACCTCTGCCATCCTCTAGCTTAAAGCACTGATGCTTCCTCAAGTTCCCTCTTCAAATTTGCCAGCAGCTATGACCCTTCTAAGGACATGGCATCAGCATTCTGGAAAATAAACTAAACTACACACACACACACACACACACACACACGGCTTACCAATATCAGAGAAATTCTTTTGGGTGGCTCATTTAATATACTCACTTTCATATTCTCAATTATAACCCATGCTCATTAAATAATACTCAGCTGTTAGCTCTTTGTCCCCTCTCTCCCTCATAAATGCCTGACACAATATATTTTTTGTTCTTATGAGCTTCAGTGCCTCATGAATGTAGCTCATTTTTGAAAAAGGAATATTGCTTAGTAGCAAGCAAGTTTATATAATACACATATTAAAGGAGCCAACATTATATGCATACACCATCATGCCCAAGCAGAAAAATAGCCCAATGAGGAGTTGATAGCATGTGCACTTTTCTGAAGACAAATCATCATCTTAGAGAACTTATCTATATAGGCCTCACCATCAGGCAGTAATGGGAGCATAAGTCATTATCTTACCCATGTTCCTTCCATTTGACCATATTATTCCCTCAAAAGATTTCCTTAGGTTCCATAGAAGTGTAATACATATACAGTGTTTCTTCACATTAGAATTGGCAAACTGAGTCATTTCTGAACAGTATTCAAAATAAACAAAGAAAAAAAAGAATCCCAAAAGTCCTCAAATTTATTTTAGCAAGAATTAATGGACTCAGAATGCTCACATGGTCCAAAGGGACACTGTGGTCACTTTTGTTCTGTGCCAGTTCTGTGTCTGGCACACTACAGATTGCTGTTCTTCAGCAAACTGAAAGATACTGGGGAAATATAAATGCTTCTAAAGGTGACACCATCAGTTCCTCCCTTTCCTATATGTACACATGGTACTCTACTCACCAAAGTGTACTTTATGTCTTCTTGAATCTGGAGTGGCTCCTCCACTTTTCATTTCATCCATAAAAGAGAGTGGAGGCTATGCTAGGTAGCTCCAGGCCTAGCTTTAAAGAAGTTTGATATGGTCTTCCACTCTTGAAGCCAACCGGCTCATGGGAAATCTGGTTGAACTGACAGGAGCCTGGTGTAAAGAAACAAAAGCAAACTCCAGGACAAACATAAAGAGAGGAAAAGATGATGTGATCCAAACTTTCTCTGATTTTCAAGGACAACCCAGTCACAGGGTAGAAAAAAACTCAGTTCATACTCCTTGGAGCAGAAGAGTTTGTTGTTGATACCAGTCAACCTGCAGAATGGTGAGAAACATTACTTCTTGGTTTTGTTTAATTCATTAAGCTATTATGGTATTTGATTGCATAGCAATGGATGCCCAAAACTAAACAGAGAATCAAAAGCAACAACAAAAGCAAAAAACCCTCTTTCTCATATCCCATGTGTAACCAGCCATCATATCAGTCAAGAATTTGCAATTCTTAGTGAGCATCAGTCACCTGGAAAGTTTCCTAAGCTAGGGGTACTCCATGAAGGTCATCAGAATGCAAAACCTTTAGGCCTACACATTTGCATATTTAAATCTCTGAATAAGTAGAATGAAAAACCATTGTAGCAAGCCACAAAAGTAAAGACTCATTTGCCTAAAGACACTCTTCGTTTAAAATGTAAATTCCTTCTGGGAGTGATAAATCAAACAGATGGTTGTAGGATTACATCAGTAATCAGATTGTTTTCCTAACTCCTGGTTGTGACAAAATGTTGAGTGCAAAAGTGCTAAATTAGAGCAGGCAGGTACCTGGGCTGGGAGTGGTTGACTGAGGACCACAGAAGGTGTTGTGTGATCAATCTAGAGTCGGTTAATGTGAAAGGGAGCCCCAAAACAGGAAGACAGGTGTGAAGAGGAGAAGTGGGGAGCAGAGAAAGATCTGTTATACTCACTCTGTTGGAAAAGCTTTTTGGGATTTTGCCCTTGGAACTTGTTATTTAGGGGGCTGAGGGATGATTACAGAAGTAACTAACTCTAAGGGACAGGATGAAGGTCAAATAAGATGTCTCTTTGGGTGGAAGCTTCACCTCAACCCCTGGCATCCATATACCCAAAGAGTCTGGAATGTTTGGGTTCAGGCTTCAACCCATCCCCTGGCATCCATATACTCAAAGAGTCTGAAATGTTCCGGTGGAGGCTTCATCCCAAGCCCCCTCCCCTGGGAGTTGCCCCAGTCCAGACTCCACCTCTGCAAACGATGAACCCTCCCCAGAGATGCTCAAGACCACTCCTACAGGGTATTTAAACTGCTCCCCAGAGAACAAACACGTGGTTTTCCAGTCTTCC
>LOJH01065640.1:0-10442 GCA_001685095.1 Ellobius talpinus | reverse complement strand
TTCCTTCCTTCCTTCCTTCCTTCCTTCCTTCCTTCCTTCCTTCCTTCCTCCTGAATGCTGGGATTTAAGGCATGTGCCACCACCTCCTGGTTTCTATAGCTGTGATAAACACCATCATCAAAAGCAACTTGGTTAGAAAAAAGGTTTATTTCATCTTATGCTTCCAAGTAATAGTTCATCACTAAGCAAAGTCAGAGCAGGAGCCACAACAGGGCAGGAACTTGGAGACAGGAACTGAAGCAGAGGTCATGGAAGAATACTGTTTACTGGTTTGCTACTTTTGGCTTACTCTGCCTGATTTTTTATATCACTCAGGAATACTGATTTCCATAGCAGCTACATTTTAAACTCATCTCAACAGTGAACATTCTTGCCAGCATTTGTTTTCATGTATCAATTACTAGCCTGGAATTTATTATGTAGCCCAGGCCAGCCTTGAATTTGTGGTAATCCTGAGTACTAGGAATAGGCACACACAATCATTCCTGACTCTCCCTACTTTAAATATTTGGAGGTGCTGGAGAGATGGCTCATTGGTTAAGAGCAATTGGTGTTCTTCCACAGGATCCAAGTTTGGTTTCCTGCATTCATGTTAGGCAGATCATAGCTGCATGTAACTCCAACTCCAGAGGATCTGCTGCTCTCTTCTGTCCTCTGTGGATATTGCACTCACATAGTATACACACACACAGGCATGCACACCTGCACACACATGCAGACACGCAAAAATACACCTTTAATTTTTTCTCCCTACAGCATATCACTCTCTGAAATCCTCTTTCTTCTTCCTGTATTTGTTTCCAAAGGTGCAATATAGCGTCCCCTAGCCAGTAGTATCTAATTTGTGTTCTTTGTTTGACAAGAATGCCTAAGGATTGGAGAAAAATCCTATAAAAAGAGCTAGCTAGTTATTGTGGTAGATACCTATAATCCTAACACTCAGGAGATTAAGGCAAGAGAATTGTGAGTTAGAGAACAGCCTGAGTTACATAGCAAGACTCAAACATAGCAAGTCTCAAACTAAGAAGCAAACAATTCCTTTAAAAATGATAATGATTTCAACTGGAGTGATGGATCAGTTGTTAAGAACACGGGCAGCTTTTCCAGAGGACCCAGGTTCAATTCCTCACAACCATCAGTAACTCCAGTCCCAGATGATCCGATACTTCTGTGGGCATTTTGTGCACACAGCGCTCAGACAAAAATGCAGGTAAAATACCCATCCACAGAAAAATGTTTGCCAGGTATGATGGCACATGCCCTTAATTCCAGAACTTGGGAGGCGGAAGCAGGAGGATTCTGTGAGGTCCAAGCCAACCTGGTCTACAAAGTAAACTCTGGACAGCTAGAATTACATAGAGAGATCCTGTCTCAACCTGTACCTCCTAACCCAAATAAAAGTGATTAAGCCAGGCATAGTAGAAAATGCTGTAATCTCACTATTTAAACAGATGGAGAATCTCTGGATCTTCAAAGCCAGCCTGTTATATATAATGACTTCCAGGGTAGCTAGGGCTATAGGAGACCTTGTCTCAAAATGAAGAAATGGGAGGCTAGGGCAATGGCTCAGTCAATAAAGTGCTCGCTGCTGCAAGCATGGCAACCTGCGTTTAATCTCTAGAACCCGTTAAAAGCAAGGCATCTTTTATACTTTGTTCTTTATAAATCTATAATCCCAACAGCGTGGCAGAGACAGGAGGGCTTGCTGACCAGTGAGTCTGGCCAAACTGTGAGCACTAGGCCAATAAGAGGTCCTGTCTCAAAAAATAAGGTGTAGGACCTGCAGGATGGCTCAGCAGGCATGGGGACTTGAAACAAGTCTGATGCCCCGAGTTCATTCCCCAAGTCCTACATGGTGGAAGGAGAGAATTAATTCACACAATTAGTTCTCTGACTTTCACATATGTGTCATGGTGCACACTCACCAAAATGTAATTTAAAGGTGTTTATTTGATGTGAAGTGGTAGCTGAAGGTGCAACTGTGGATGAGCACTTGCCTAGCAAGTACAAGCCCAGGGTTCAATCCCTAATGCCTCAAAAATAAAGTGGAAAGTAACTGAGAAAGGCACATTGCATTGACTTCTGGCCTTCACATATACACACATGGGTAGGCACACACGCACACACAGACACAGACGCACACACACACACACACACAGAGAGAGAGAGAGAGAGAGGAAAAATGTCTCCATGTTAAGCACAGATGTAATGCTTGCTTCCTGTCCCCCATTGGTGGAATAAGTATGACCGTTGAATGACTGAAGGAAAACATAAGAGGATCCTTGGTTGATAAAGGAATGAAGGAGGGGTGACAGTCTCAAACCCGAACTGGAGTCCCAGAGCTAAGAATTTCACTCTCTACTTTTTATTCATTCATTCACTTATTCATTTATTTTTGTACATTGTTGTTTTGCCTACATGTTTGTCTATGTAAGGATGTCAGATCTTGGAGTTACAGACTGTTGTGAACTACCATGTGGGTATTGGGAATTGAACCCAGGTCCTCTGGAAGACCAGTCAGTGGTCTTAACCACTGAGCCATTTCTCCAGCCCAAATCTCTCTCTGTTCTCCCCTCACAGGCCTGCTGCTCTTGGTCAGCCTGGAGGTGTTCCGGCATTCCGTTAGAGCCCTGCTTCAAGGAGCCAGCCTTGACACTCCCCCAGCTCCACGCCTGACCTATGAGTATTCCTGGTCCCTGGGATGTGGTGTGGGTGCTGGCCTGATTCTGCTGCTGGTGGGAGTCTGTTTCCTGCTGCTCTCCCTGCCTTCCCGGCCTTGGCGGTCACTGTGCCCCAAGCAGGGTGACCCAACCACCTAGAGCCCTGGCCTGCTTTCTGCAGGCATCTGCCAAGCCTGCCTCAGTTTCCAGCTTTCTCCTCAAGACTTTCCATCTCTCTTCTGGAGAGACTGTTCTTCCCACTCTGAAGGTCCATTTTACAAAACATCTTGGCCCCTCATTTTCTCTCTGTAAATAACACTTTTGGGGGTGCAGGAGAGATGGCTCAGTAGGTAAAGTGCTTGTGAGCAAGTCATAAGGACTTGGGTTTGGGCTTCCAGAACACACTTTAAAAGCCAAATCAGTGGTACATGTCTGTAATCCCCAGGGTTGGGAAGGTAGAGACTGGGGGAACCATGGGGCTTAGTGGCCAGATAGTCTGGCCAATGAATTAGGTCCAGGTTCAGTGAGAGACCCTGTCTCAAAAAATATTTCGGAAGCCATGGAGGAAGATGCCTGATGCTGAACTCTGACCCCCCCTTCCAATGCACGTGTGCACACACGCACGCACGCACGCACATGTGCGCGTGCATACACACACACACACACACACACCTTTTCTTGGTAGCTGAATTTGGGTTGGGTTGCTTGGGGCAGGATGAGAAGAGGCTATGTGCAAACACGGGCTTCCTGGGGAACCTTCCAGGGACCTGTTGGGGAGACAACTATAAGCTGGTGGGAGGGCAGGGGTCTCAGAAGGATTGGCGGGNGGGGGGGGCTTCCTTGTCTGAGTCTGTGTTTATTCACTTGAGGGAGAGACGTCCTCCGCCGGCCTGGTGGGGCAGAGAAGAGCCTGGGCCGGGGCTGACTTTACTGTGATCTGATTTGGGATTAAAGGTTTGAAGATGTGACAGCTTTGGTTTGGAGCCTGTCTGTGTGGAGCTCATGCATTCTAGGGTGGGGCAAGGAACCCCTGTCCTCTTCATTCATTGGCCACATGAGACTGTCCTGGAGTCACTAGTTCACATGCCTACACATGCAGACGAGAACTTGGAGAAGGAAACAGTTCAGAATACAGACATGACTATAGTTTGAATCTTGTCCTTCCCAAAAGTGCACGTGCTAGGGACTCTCAGTACAACTTTGTTTGGTTATAGTCTCATGTGTGTACATGTGCGTGTGTGTATATTCACTGTGCAAAATGTTGGTTTTCATATGACTTTTTTAGATTTATTAATTTTTGTTTTATGTGTGAGTATTTTGCCTGTGTGTGCTTGGTGCCATCAGAGGTCAGAAGAGGGAATCAGAACTCCTGGAAGTGGAGGTACAGATGGTCGTGAACCACCATGGGAGTGGGAGTCAAACCTGTGTCCTCTGCAAGAGCAACAAGTTCTTTTAACAGCTGAGACATCTTTTCAACCCCTCCTATGACATTCTGTACAAATATATTTGACCACATCATCATCTGCCCCACCCCCACTCTCCTTCCTATTCCCAAGTAGCCCCCCTTTTATTTTATTTTATTTTTTAAAATTTGAGGCATAGTCTCACTATGTAGGCCAGGCTGGCCTCAAATTCTCAATATTCCTGCCTCTGTCTCCTGAGTACTAGGGTGTCAGGCATGCACTACTGTGTCCACCCCGATGATGTGCTTTGAACTCCTGGCTTGTCTAAAACTCACTGTGTAGCCAAGGCTGGCTGCAAACTTGCAGTTATTCTCCTGCCTCAGTGCCAGGGTCATAGGTGTGGTTCTGGAGAGCAGGTCTTTACAGACATAATCACAACAAAACAAGGTCTCTAGGGTTGGCTCTAATTCAACCCAATTTGTGAAAAGGAGAGATGGGGACAGAGAGATGGAAATTCACAGAGGGAAGGCAGCATGGAGGGACTCAGAAGAAGACAGCCATCTGTACACTGAAGAGGAAGCCCCTTGGTGGATCCCTGCTTCAAGCCTCAGAAGGAAAGAAGCAGGATGCTCAACCTATATTTTATACTTAAAACATCCAGAACCATAAGGCGACAGGTTTGTTGTCCAAGCACCTGGCAATGATTTGTGACAACATCCCCAGCAGGTGAATCCAGACTTTGGCACCCAAGAATGTGGGTACTTCTAGGATAGAAACTGAGAAACATGGGGAGGAGGGGCCAACAAGACTGCTCTTGTTGGAAGATGAAGGCATTTGCTGCCAAGGCTGAGGACCTGAGTTCGATCCCCAGGACCCACGTGCTGGAAGGAGAGGACCAGCTTCAGAAAGTTGTCCTCACTTCCACACGTGCAGCATGACATGCACACACAGATATGCTCTCTGACCTCCACATGTGTGCCATGACATGTGCACATACACACAAATAAAATGTGCAAGTAGAGGCCGAGGAAGTGGCTCAGTAAAGCCTTTGTCATGCAAGTATGAGAATCAGAACCCATGTGCACACCTTGTTATGGCAGCCCAGGTCTGTAATCCCAGCACTGGAGAGGCAGTCAGAAGGCTCCCAGGTCTCGCTCTTCAGGTAGTCTAGCCTCCTCATGAACCACACATGAGGGGTACTGCCTCAAAAACTATCTGGCCTGCCCACATGCACACACACATTCCCCCCCAGTGTATGCACATACTATATGCAGGCATCTTTGAGCAATGGTGGGTAGAGTTTGGGCAGTATGAGATTCATGAATGGCAACTGCATCTTGTTGGGGACGTAGAGGAGACATGGAGACATAAGAATTTTTTCTTTCCTTTTTTAAATAAAATTATTTGTTATTCTCTAACAATTCAATTTTATGAGCATTGCATCTCAGTCAGATCTAGCTCCAATTGTCTCCTCCTATTCCCACAAGGCACCCTAACACAAAAGCATACGCTTTCATATCTCCCCACCCCCTCTCGTAACCTACCAAGTCCAGTTCGAGTGCTTCCTGCTGGAAGGTTGAGTGATCTTTCTGCCTTGATCTTGTGCAGGTGACTGTGGCTACTGCAAGTTTACAAGTGCAGGTCCAGAGCACAGCGTTTGCTCCCCTCCGTCCTCCAGCCCTTAAACCTCTTTCTGCTAGCTCCCTCTTCCAAAACGTCCTCCAAGCTGCCAGGAAACGAGGACCTTGTGTCAGATCTGGAGTCTCTCAGTAAGAAGAGCGCCTTCATCTCTGATGAAGAGCTATCTTTCCCTGCTCACATACCACTGTGTGCCGGGCACTGGTCCAAGGGTTTTATTATGTGGCACAAGCCTGCTACACTGTTGTTGATGTCTCAATAGAAACACAACCCATCAGAGAACTTAAGTGTGGCCTGTCTTAAAGCTATATAGCTGCTACACGAAGGTAGAATTGCAACTCAGGCCTTTTGCACCACACACCTATTCACCACAAAGCATAGAATTATAAGAGAAGCCAGAATAAGTTCAAAACTCAGGCATACTGATTGTGGTGACACGCACCTTTAATCTCAGCACCCAGGAGGCAGGGGCAGGCAGATCTCTGTGAGTTCCAGGGCAGCCAGGGCTATTTATGACTCTACCTCCTGAGTGCTGGGATTAAAAGCGTGCACCACCACCGCCCGCCTATAAAGGTTTATTTCTTATATATGCAGTGTTCTGTCTGCATGTATGCCTGCAAGCCCAAAGAGGGCACCAAATCTCATTACAGATGGTTATGGGCCATCATGTGGTTGCTGGGAATTGAACTTGGGACCTTTGAAAGAGCAGTCAGTGCTTTTAACTGCTGAACCATCTCTCCAGCCCATAAAAGGAGGCCAGATGTAGGGACACATACTTTAATCTCAGCACTTGGGAGGCAGAGGTAAGTGGATCTCTGTGCATTTGAGACCAGCCTGGTTTACGCAGTTCTAGACCAGCCAAGGCTGTGCATAGTGAGATCCCATCTCAAAAGCAATCAAAGATAAAAACCAACTAGCCAAGCAAAAGCCTTAAAAAGAAGGGAAATTACAAGTCTGTTTTAAGGTGTGGCTCCTCCACATAGCTGAAGGAACCTGCCTTCCATGCACCTTCATTTCACCATCTTGAGGAAAGCTCATGGGCTCAGCACAGCACTGACTTCCCCCAGCTATTCCAAGGAGTAAATGCGGTAATAATCCCTGCAAAGCTGCTTGGAGGCCTCCTGGCACCAGATCATAGCTGCATCTGTCTTTGCAGTTATTATTGTTTATCAAGCGGCACTTCGCAGCTGGCATGCAGAAGGCAGTGAAGACTGACCCCTGAGGAGCTGACAGTCTGCCCATGGAAACAGATATTAATCCCATCATCATGCTAATGGCCGTGTAATTATAAGCTGAGATAAGTGCTAAGAAAGATCACCAACCACTTCTCTTTGTCTTTGATTTTGTGCCTCACCAGCTCAGGCAATCCCAGAGTGCTGGGTAACGATGGGGCTTAACAGGCTGGAAGGGGCTCTGGGTTAGGATTCCATCTGCCTGATGGAATATCCACCTAGAGCAAATGTCTGAACTAGAGATGACATCCAGTGTCTTCTTACTTTCTACCTTATTTCCTGTAAGACAAGGTCTCCCACTAGTCTGCAAGCTTACTGTTTCAGCTAGACTGGTTGGCCAGCAAGCACCCAAAATTTGCCTGTCTCTCTCTGCTCCCCAACAATAGGGTGAGCACCCTGAACAGACACCACCCACTTGAGCATGTGACTCGGGCAGGCCTTGCCCTTCTCTGCCTTTCCCTCTATCTTGCTAAAAACCACTAGATTACATTTCTGAAGCTAGCCCCAAGGTCCATTCCCTTGTTTGGCCACTTCCTCCTCCTGAGACTGACAACCAAGGCCCAGCTATCAACGTGTTGAAATCTAGCAACCAAAAGTTCCTTTAGCTCACCCAATTAACATGCCCAATTAAAGTTACACACCTCATCCTAACATGAGGGCTCCCTTGTAGCTTTATAAACTGCCATTTTCCTATGTGTCATGTCTGTCTCCTATGAAGAGACAGTCCTTTGTCCCTCTGGGACAAAAACCCTTGGCCCATTTTCTTTCTTCTCTTCCCCTTGTCCTCTATCTCCTATCTTTGCCCCTTATCCCTGCCCTCTGTCCCTCTGGGGTAAGTGCTGAGAACTTCGCCTTGGGAGTCCTGAGCTAATATTTTTCTTTCACACTTTCTTTCACAGCCATCTGCAGCTGTTAAATGGGTGCCGAGACAGCAAGTGTTCTTACCCACTGTGCCATCTCCCCAGGCCCCCAAATCTCCCTTCCTACAAGGAAGGAACTGCACTGAGCTCTGACAACCAAAGGAGCCTGTGACCTTCCTCCAAGCCTCCCCAACCACAGCTCCCCTGATGTAGGCAGCTTTTGTTGCTGTGAGGAGAGAGTTGGCAACAACAGATGGTCAACTTAAAGCAAGTGTGGTGGTGGACGCCTGTCATCTCTGAACGTGGGAGGCTGAGGCAAGAGGGCCTTCAAAGCTGTACAGCAAGACCTTGTGTCAGGAAACATGCAGCTTAGTGTGCATATTAGAATTCACCAGGAGGAGGGTGTGTGTGACTCAGCAGGAGGGTGCTTGCCTAGGATTCACCAGTGAGGGACTAGGAGCATGGCTCAGTGGTAGAGTGCTTACCTAGCTGATGTAAGACCTTGGGTTCCAGCCTCAGCACCATAAAAATAGATACAAGATAGATAGATAGACAGACAGCAGGCAGGCAGACAGACAGACAGACAGACAGAGGAGGAAGAAGAAATGAAACCCTTACAAAACTTGGACAGATTTACTTCAGCTCATAATTTCAAGTTTCAGCCCATGGTCCGCTGGCCCTGTGACTGGGTTTGTTGCAGTGGTAGAGGAGACCTCACACCATGGCAGCCCGGAATCAAGGAGGTGGGTCTGGATATCCCCATAAAGGGCATGCTCCCAGTGATTTCACTTTCTTCCTCTAGGTTTTGCCTCCTAAAGGTTCCACTCTCTCCCAGTAGCACCACAGGTTGACAACTCAGCCTTTGACATTTGGCCTTTGGGAACTATTCAAGACCCAATTGACAGCACCTGCTTCCTAGTGCTGGGATACACAGCATAAGTCTCCAGCCCAGGTGGTCAGTGATGGGAGGGGAAGGAGGACCCCTGGATCTCTCAGAAATGGAACTGGGTGAGCCCCCTGTGGTGGTTTGAATAAAAATGACCCCCATAGATCCACAGAGAGTAGCACTACTAGGAGGTGTGGCTTTGTGGAGTAGGTCTGGCTTGGTCAGAGGAAGTGTGTCACTAGGGAGTAGGTTTTGAGCTCTCCATGTGTCTCAGTCTTTTTCTTAATGCCTGTGGACCAAGATGCAGAACTCTCAACTCCTTCTCTAGCACTATGTCTGCCTGCCATACTTCCCCACTGTGATAACAGATTAGACCTCTGAACTGTAAGCCAGCCCCAATTATATGTTTTCATTTATAAGAGTTGCTGTTGTCATGCTGTCTCTTCACAGAAATAAAACCTAAGATACCCCCCAAAGACAAAGGAATCCCTTTGTGGAACACTGTGACCAAGCGGTCATTTGTAGAACTATAGTTGTCAACAATGTATCCTTTCATCCTAGTTTGCTTTTCTATTGCTGGGGTAAACGGTAGGACCAAAAGCAGCTTCGGGAGGAGAGGGTTTATTTCAACTTCCCTGTAAATCCCAGGCCATCACTGAAGGAAGTCAGGACAGGAACTCAAGGCAGGAACCTGGAACGGAATCACAGAGAAATGCAGTTTACTGAATCACTCACTGGCTCTTGCTTCCTCCTTACCTAGCCTGGGACCAGAGTGGACTGAACCCTCCCATGTCAGTCTACAAGGAAGACATTTCCTTGAAGACATGGCCACAGGCCAGTCCGATTAAGGCAATTCTTCCATGAGGTTTTCTCTTCCTTAGTGATACTAGGGTTATGTCAAGTTGACATAAAAAGCTTGGAGACTGGAGAATTGACTTAATGGTTAAAAGCTCTAGTTGCTCACCCAGAGAACTGGGGTTTGCTCCCAGCACCCACATGGTGGCTCACAGCCACCATGGTCCAGGGGACTCAATGCCTTCTTCTAGCCTCCATGGATACTGCATGCACATGGTGCACAGACAAACACGCTGGCAAACTGCCATACACATACAATAAGAACTTGAAACAGCTAACCAGCATACCTAGTGCTAACTTGTATTATCTCAGGTGGCTGTAATAGACAACAATGTATCTCTGTATTAACTTGTATGACTATCACTGGTTAAAATCTCAGCGTTTCAGATTGCTTAGTACAGATGCTTTTGAAATGATGGAGTGGCTGGAGCCTTGGTTCCGGGGTTTAGGGTACTTGTTGCTCTTGCAGAGGACTCCAGTTTGATTCCCAGCATCCACATAGTGCCTCACAATCATCATCCTTCACTCCAGTTCCTACCTTTTCTCACAGTAGGAGGGCTGGGATTACTAATGCATGCCACCATATTTACCTTTTCCATAGATTCCAGGAATTGAACTCAGGTCATCAGCCTGTGTGGCTAGCACTTTAATCACTGAACCATCTCCCTGGCTCCCACCTTGCTTTTGTTTGTTTGTTTCTTGTTTTTGTTTTTCAAGACAGGCTTTCTCTGTTTAGCCCTGGCTGTCCTGGAACTTGCTTTGTAGACCAGGCTGACCTCGAACTCATAGAGATCAGCTTGCCTCTGCTTCCCCAGTGCTGGGATTAATGGTGTGGGCCACTGATGGAGGAGGGGCATCAGTCTATGTGTTACTTTCATTGGTTAATAAAGAAACTGCCTTGGCCTTTT
>LOJH01065636.1:0-10442 GCA_001685095.1 Ellobius talpinus | reverse complement strand
CTGAAGTACCCATCTCTCTAGGCTGGTGGTTTCTTCTAACCTCACAACTTTTCTCCACAGTTCCCTTTCCCATTTCCCTTTTGCCTCCATAACCAACTAAATAAATATCGAACCTCAAAAAAAGGAAAGAAAGAATTATCAGTGAAATCCTATAATTAATGGTTACTTTTGAACTAAAAACCAAAAATTTCTGCAAGTTTAAATTATGAAAAGCTTCATTTCAAGGTTGACCATTTCACTTTATGCACCAATATTTTAACATTGGATTATTTTACTTTGATGTCATTAGAATAATATTCTAGCAAAAATCATTCAATTTAGAACCTTTTTTCTTTGTTTATTTTAAGATTGTGTTCTCATTACTACATTTCTCCCTTTGTTTACTTCACTTCAAACCCCTCTGTTTACCCCTCACTGTTCTCAATTGTTACCAAATGCATATATGTATTTGTATATACATAAAAATTCCCAAATATAACCTGTTGAGTTCATGTAGAGATATTTGTATGTGTTTTCAGGGCTGATAGGCACTTGACAAAGCAATTGGCATGCTCGTTCCTGGGAAAGACCACCTCTCCCACTCCCAGCATTATCCAGTTGCCTGTATTTTTTTGTGAAGAGTTGAGGCCTCACAGGCTTTTAACTACCCAGTTTGACATATTCATGATATTTTCCTTATACAACCCTGAAATCATGTGCATACAATTAGCTCTGAAAGACATAATCAGGTTGCATTTACATGAATATGTAATAAGAACAGTTAATTAAAACAAAGTCCTGATTTTGAAAGTATCACTCTGTAAGTGTGGGGAATCAGGGTGTTAGCAGGGAGAAAACTAAAAGGTTATTGTTCAAATTATATTTTAATGGACATTTAAAAAGTGATGCTTGTTACAGCTCTTTCAAAACTCAACTATGTGTTTAGCAACATTTGTAACCTTGCTAGACTTAAATTTAGCTAAGGTGAAAATGAAAACTTACCATGTTTCTCTTCCCAATAAATGTAGATCTGCTTTGCCAGAATCGAAACAAGATTTTTCCAGAACTGAAGGGTAGGGAGGAGTCAGGAATAAGTTTGTGAGTATACGGAAATTTTGGGGGAAAGGTATGTAAAAGATTTAGCAACACAATCTGGATATTAACATTGCTTGGGACACAGCTCTCTACAGTATTCTAATAGCCTAAAAGTCTCAAAATAAATATCACCCAACTCCTGTATTGTATACAAATGAAGAATTGTCCTTGTGACTTTTGTTTTAAATATATGTGCTTCCTAACCCTTACAAACTCTGCTTATTTTTATGAACACCGTGTCATGATTTTATAAAAGTCTAATTAGTGATATATTTAACTTCAATAAACTCCCAAATAGAAGGTTGTATTAATTGACAGAAATACTGTAGCCTCAACTCTAAATCCAATTTGTTGCCAATTTTATAAAGTTCCTTAGTTTCCTTATCTAATGTTCTTATGTTTTCTTTAAGTTTCAGTTTTTGTTCATCATTCTGAAATTGTACAGAAATGTAACAATAGTAGTTTCATTACAAAACAAAATAACCCAATCTACCACAATGTTTTATATTTTTAAATTCCCTTCAGTTGTCAGTGGTTCTACATAACTAAATTATATTTAGCCTTTGTGCTTTCAATTTAATGTTTACTCTTTTTATTGTGTTTTTCTAGTAACATATTTAGATTTCCTGACTAAGTTTGTCTAATTCTCACTGTCCAGTGTAATTAACTTCCATATTTTGATAAAACTTGATTTCATTAATATATAAGTCTCCATCAATTCCAGTCAATACTCAAGGCCAGGGCAATACACAGCTTTTTTTCTTTTCTGGAAAGCAAAAACAAACAAACAAATAAAACAAAACCAAACCCAGGAGTTTTCTACACTCATTTAACAAGGAGAATACGGAGAGTCTGCTCAGTAGTTAGGAGCATTTGTTGTCTTGCAAAGGACCCAGCTGCTGTTCCCAGCACTCGCATGTGGCCAACAATCACCTATATCTCCAGTTCCATCAGCTCTAATACCAACTTCTGACCTCCAGGGATTCTGAGACTAATTGTGGTACACATGCATACACGGAGGCACAATATTCATGTTATAAATATACATGTTATAAAAGATAAATTAATCAAAAATTTCCTACTTGTATAAAAATATGTTTCTGTGGAAATTAGTATTAAATTAAATAAAGCTGTTTTAACCTTTATTGCTCATAATTATAATAAGAATTAATGGAGAAATATAATTGAGATATATGGTTAATGTGAAAGTAAAAATAATTTGATAAACCAGCCAAATATGTTTTCACAAGCAACATTATTGAATAGTTACTTTGAAACTTTCGTTCAAAGTCTAAAGTGACATAAAATGGAGTTTTTCTTCTCAACTATACTTGTTTTTTAAATCATTGTTCACTTGAAAATAAAATGAACTCAAAAGAGTTGGACTTCATTGTTCTTTACTTGAACTGTATTGAATAAATTATACTTGAGTTCTACAAAATAAATTGTTCTTCATCCACTTCAATTTCTTAAACATTTTGTGGAAGAAATATTTGAATTCATCAACTTTAGAGAGACATTGAATCATCCTTCAAGTAATATATGATGACATTTTGAGCACAAATATCAAGATTATTATTTTTAATATTAAATATTACCTGAGTGTTTAAAGTGGCTGAGGAGCATATTAATATTAAATATTATTTCTGACATTTTAAAAGGTCAAATGTGCTGCACTTATACAAAAACTATTAGTAGAAACATCAAATTATTATAATTAGTTGAACACTAATTTGGTTCAAAAATTAGTGTTTAGGGAGTTTGGAGTCAATATTTCTTCTCAACAGAGGTCAAGAAAATTTTATTGTTCAAGTTTAGCCAATTTTTTTTCCACTTTACTTGAAAATGCTAATTTAGTATTTAAATGAACTTTCTTGCTAACCAAAATGTGCATTTTAATATTTGCTGTCTCACCACAGTGGCCAGCATAAGAAGCCACTTAAAATTCTATCTAATTCTCCAGTGAAATAAAATAATTATTATTGAGTCAAACTGCACAGAAAAATTCTGTGGGAAATTTATTTCTTTGTGGGTGAAAGAAAAAATTATACTTCGCTATTCGCTGGTTGCTGAATAGAGGTAACTTCTTTCTTTGGCTTCCAAAAATCAACTGTGTAGTGGCATTTCAAACTTAGGGGACCTATGAGTCTTAGTAAATAAAATATTGTTTTTATAAAAACATCATTAAAAAAATCAAACATAATTTCTAATTTCTCTTTATTTCCTCAATGTTTTGGCTTTGTATGGGTGGGTTTTTTTTGTTTTTTTTTTTCAGTTATAATATAGTGCATTCTCAAGAGGACAATACATCTACAAACTTTCAGAATTTAAAAGTGACCAACTGAAGTTCGACTTTATGTAAAACAGATTTATGGATATATCTAACCTGTAACTGACCCTAACAATTTCATCATGTCTTTATCTTTTGTTGTACTTTGCCGTTTTATATTATCTCTTAAATTTTTGGTGTCATGGTTCCTCATACTATGTCATATACCCTTTGCTCTGATCCCTGCTATTGCTGTGACCCTTTAATACAGTTCTTCAGATTGTAGTGATCCCCAACCATAAAAATATTTTCACTGCAACTTTATAACAGTAATTTTGTCACTGTTATAAATTATAATGTAAATATTGTTCTGGTCGTCTTAGGTAAGCCTGAAAGGGTCATTTGCCATCCCCAAAGAGGTCATAATCCACTGCCTTAGATAATTATAGTTCAGATAGTCACAACTATAGGAGATTTTTAGTAAGTTCACAAACATTGTCTGTTTGCTATTTTTGTGTGGGAATTTAATTTGCCTTTTATTACTCAAATCTAAATATTTGCTTATAACAGTAACTGTCCAATTATTTCTATAACTGAAATAAAAAGTTAAATCAATAATAGACATTTAGACTCAGATATTTGATTCTTCTTCCACTAGAATAATTTATTGTCTTGTTGTTACCCAAGAACATAGATAGGACAGATGCACTGACTTCCATACCCAAGTGCATTCATTTTCACATTTATAGAAAGGTCAAACAAAAGAAATAGACTCATCCATCCTATGCTTCAATTCAATTTCTCTCCCTCTGTAAATCCAGGTAGTTTATTATGCACTTTTAGGCATACATTTTATGTATATACAATCTTTGAATTAGCATGAATAGAAAATTATGATTTTAATTATAGCTATATTATTGCTATAGTTATTTCTTATCACTAATGCACTAATATATCTGACAAAAGCAACACTAATATATCTGACAAAAGCAATTTAAGGAAGGATTCACTGTGGTTCACAATTAGAGAGTACAGTGTATGATGGCAGGGAATGCCATAAATTTGGTATAAATTTGAGACCTATGTGCACATTACTGTTGGGGGAGACTACTAGTTCAGTCTGGCTACCTGGAGTCGAGGCTGCTCACCATTCTTGGCCACCCAGACCTGAAATAATTACAAAGACTGTATTAATTAAAACACTGATTGGCCAATCACTTAAGCATATTGCTAGCTAGCTCTTATTTCTTTTTTCTTATTTTATTGATTTTTATTGAGCTCTACATTTTTCTCTGCTTCCCTCCCTGCATCTCCCCTTCCCCTTCAACCCTCCCCCAAGGTCTCCATGCTCCCAATTTACTCAATTTACTCAGTTTGCCTTTTTTTCTTTTTCTCTGTGTGTGTGTTCGCGCGTGCGTGCGCGCGCTCACGTGTCGTGTGCATCCCAAAGTATAACCTCTTCAGTCTCTAATATGCTACTTATCTTATGTATCTCTTTTCAGGGCTCACTATTTGATATTGTTATTGAGTAAAGAAGCAGGGTGTGTACTCACTCTTTCATGGGGAGGATGATTTCTTGTACTCTCAGCATTTTTCGTTGCCTGCTAGCATTGAGGACTCATGGGCTTTCACCTTTTACTTTAGCATGTCCATTGGTGTTGTCCTTGTTTAGCTATGGTTTAGGTAATATTGCTGTGAAACTTTATAGGTAACATTAGTAGGAGACACGGTTGTACAGAAAACTCTCTGAACTTCTTGCATTAACCATTATTCTGGTCCCCCTGCCACAATAGTCCCTGAAACTTAGGTGCAAGATTTTTCTTATAGATGTATACATTGAGACTGGGCTCCACAACCACATTTTAATTATTTGTGGTTTTCTGTAATTATCTCCCTCTGTTGTAAAAGAAAAAAGTTTCCTTGTTGAGGAGTGAAAACTCTGTTTTTGTGTGGGTAAATGTACAAATATTGAGAATGAAGTTGTTAATTATGCTGAAATTCATTGGCAATTGGACCTTCTCTTTCAAAATCTGACTTCGCTAGCCCTGGGTAGTTAGTTGTCTTGGTTTCCAAGACCAGACATGATTTAGTTCTTGTTAAATTGGTCTCAAGTCGAGCTGGAGATCTGTTAGTTACCACCAAGTTATCCATGCCACTATTGTGCCTTCCAGGCTCTCAGTGCATGTTGATTGTTGTGGTTCATAGGCTTCAAAGCTAGGTAAGACTATATGGTTACTTCCTTCCTTTGAAAGCTTGTGTGGAAAATTCGGGTACGCTGCAAGTTTTCCAGAAAGGGGAGGCATCCAGATTAGTTCCATTTAGAGGGGCTCTGGACTCTATGTCTGAAGTGCTTGGTATCTAAAATATAACTTTCACAGTTACGTGTTTTTGTTTGTTTTTTTTTTGCAAAGTTAATGATTAATTGTTCATCCTCATTTGATAAGCATGCTGTTTATCTGGCTTGTTGCTAAAGGCCAAGATCTTATATATCTAGGCTGGCTACAGGCTCACCATATTTTCATATGCTCCTTACTATAGTTTTCCCTATCCTCTCTGTTCATCTCTTTTGAATATGGCTCATTCTTTATCTCTAAGCATTACATACTTTATTACTGATGTTTAGTAATTTATGTCTCCATTTAGAAATCAGGGAAAATAAGATCACCTAACAACATTTTCTAAATAGTTAATAGTATTGTCATTATTTAGTGCTTCAAAATGAGTTGGCTAATTTTAGCTCAACTTGTAACCAGATAGAGTCACTTGAGAAGAAGGAATTTCAAGAGAGAAAATGCTTCCACTAGGTTGACCAGTGAAAAGAAATCTATGGTGCATTTTTCTTTCTTTCCTTTTTGTTTTCCATTCTTTATTTTTTAATGAATAAGACATTCAGACATCTTTCATTATGATTTATTTTTGTTTTAGTGTCCATTGGTGTTTTGTTTGCATGTGCATTTGTTGAGGGTGACGGATATCCTGGTATTTCAGACAGTTATTAGTGGCCACATGAGTTCTGAGAATTAAACCTGTGTCCTTTAGAAGAGAGGCTAGTACTCGTGAGCACTGCTGAGACAGATGATTTATATGTGAGTTTCTAACTCACTGTGAGCATGGCCAGTCCTTGACTGGTGTTTCTGGATGCTTCAAAAAAAAAAAAAAACAGTTCGAGTAAGACAAGAAAAGCCAGTAAGCAGCACTCCACATGACTTCTGGATTAATTTCTATCTCCAGGTCAATGTGTGAGATCCTGCTCTGACTTCCCTGAACAAAAGACACCTTATCCTCCTTATCCTCCTCCTCAGGTTGCTTTAGAGTGTGGTGTTTTATCAAAGCAGTAAAATAAACACATTTTTAAAATTTTTACTTTGAAATCACTGTAAGCTTTTATTATCTGTTCTCAGACTTAGTGAAAAAACTCCTACTTTTTTTTTTCCAAGACAGGGTTTCTCTGTGTAACAGTCCTGGCTGTCCTGGAACGAGCTCTTGAAGACCGGGTTGTCCTCAAACTCATGGAGATCCACCTGCCTCTGCCTCATGAGTGCTGGGATTAAAGGTATATTCCACCACCACCCGGTCAAGCTCCTACTTTTAAAGCCTCAAACGTTTGCTTTACAACTTCTACAGTTATACTTGCCTAGTGGCTTAATTTAAATGACACATTAAGAATGGGAAAGAGGATATGATTTTATTGTTGGCATAGTAGACTCAGTCACCCTGTACTCTGTAAATATTTGGAGACAATTTTTTAGTTAGCTTTGCTTCAATATGTTGTTCCGAAAAAATCTTATTATTTTAAAATAAAAGTGTATATTTATAGACATGCTATTTCCACATATGTATTCTCCCTTTGCTTCTCCATAATCAATATTGAACCTACAAAAAATAAGTGTCTTTTGGTTTGCTGAGTATGCCTTCAGGAGTCATCCTGTAGCATGGACTGTATATTCTAATTTCTTGCTGTTTCAATTCATCTAGGATTAAACAGAATTTACCTGTTTGCAATAAATAGAATAAATATTGGATAGTTGATCGAGATCAGTCCTCAGGCCTTATAGTTTCCTCTATTTGTTGCAATTTAATGTCACTTAAACAGTGGAAATAGAACAGAGTTAAGGTTGCTCTAATTTATAGGGAAATTTTTGGAATAAAATGGAACTACAGGGCTTTTTTACTTGTTTTTTTTTCTCAAAATGTTTGCATTCCTTTATCTCTTGTTTGCCCTGGGGTTTCACAGAACAATCAACTGTTTTAAACAATATGTGAATGCATGGGCCTATATTCAATATCAGGGTTAGGAGGCTGTCTCACACAGCATTTATGTAAAGCTCAGTTAATAGAGGTGAAGTATTTACAGGGTAATAATAGTTTGTTCTACTACAGACATATGCCTCACATTTTATATTATATCAGCGTTATTTTAATAAACTATGGCCCTAGACAGTGTCTAGAGGATAAAAGAGCTAACAATATAGCTGGCATAGTCTATGTCATTGTGTTTATGACTGCTGGTAACATGATTTCCAGCACTTTTTCATCATTATTTCATTAATCAAGGAATCTATAAGGATATATAGCAATTAGAGGAAGAGTTTGAGAAGAAAAGGAGGGAGAGGAAGAATAATTTAATTTAATATGGAACTTATTGGAATTATTGACTTACTATGTTCTACATAATAGCCCCCCAAAATTTACAAACATTGTTGAAGTAAAGAACAATGTATAACATTGCTTTTTATTGATGCTTAAAATATGCAGAAAGAAAAATGTCATTTTTTAATTAAAATGTGCACAGTAAATACAGAGCAAGACAATGGAGTTTTGATTATTGCATAAATAATAATTCAATATGAGCATCATTGAAATTATGCAATAAAATTTAAATAAAGCTGGTAGTTGTAAGCATGGGTAATGTCACACAGTGAGTATATACATGTACAGATTATAGATCACATGAAAATTAAATCTAAGCTCAATATGAACTAAAAATTAGAATAAATATTTGGACACTTAAAGTCCACAAACTTAGTGCAAGACATCAAATTTTATGATCCCCAGCTTCTTAATCTAACAAAAATTGTCATATTTATTTTAATATAAGAACTCCTACAGTCATTACGGCAGTAAAGTTAAATTCAAGTTTAATTAATTTGTGCTTTCTACAAGTCTGTGATGGAAGCTTAAGAACTTGAATTATCTATGGACCAAATCATACCATGCCCTTAAGGAGATGGGTGGTACTACTGGAAGGCCAAATGTAAAAACACACAAGGACCACAATCAAAATAAAGAAATAGATTGCTCTATAGATTCAGTGTTCATTCTCCATAGAAACCTCTCCAAAAAGCCAAACCATAATGTGTGCTTCAAGTGACCAGTTTTAGAAACAATGCTAGAAAAAGACATGTGCAGGAACCGGTAGTAAAATATCTTTTCTAATGCACATCCAGCTTTCCATGCCAGGAGCACCCAAAGATTCTTGGAGCCAATTTTTTTTCTATAAAGTTTTCCTACTCTGTCTTCTACCTTAATGCATCCACTAGATGCTCACTATGATGGCTTACTCCCAGTCAAAACCAATATGCAAAAAAGTAATCCCTGCTTGTAGCTTCACAGTTCATCTTCTTTCCATAAACAGGTGCATATTTTATAAGCATTTGGATACTAGGTTATATTCTGTCGAGACACAATGTTTTGGTGTTAACTATAGGGTAGCCTTTTTAATTCTTTTGGCAATAAGGAACACTAATATAAATCATGGCTTACAATGACCACTCCAACATAGGAGCATTGTAATCTTAATCTACAAAAAAGGGGGAGGGGTGAACACAGGCAAAGGGAGGGAAGGAAGTGGGATACAAATATGGAAAAGTGAAAAATTAATACATTCTCTAAAATTTATCAAAAAAACCCCTTATGCTGTAGAGAAAACTATTGGCCTAAACCTAAAGGGAATGGCACTTTCAATAGTATTTATTATCTAATACTTTTTTCTCTGATCTGAAACACTAAACAGCAGGCACACTTGAATGATGATAACATGCATTTCTATAAGTAGTGTCTTTTCTATGTTTAGTTAGAGTAGTAAAATTTTGATAATTTATAGCCTTATCTGAGTCCAGATTAACAAAGTTGGGATTTGTACAGATTCTCTTATGACCCTAAGACATTAAGAGGAAGAAAGTAAATAATTCTAGAATCTTCTTAATAAAAAATGTCTATTCCCTAGTGGAAATAGCTTTACAAGAGCACAAAGAGTAAGAAACTTTCCAGATGATAGAGAATTTTACCCTCTCACCTTCTCCAAACATCTTGTTCAACAAGTGAAGTAAAACAAATATTTCAAAAGAATCTCTTTGTCACCTCAGAGTTTGCCATAAAAAATAGCAGGAATCCAATGCAGTAATAGTTGAATACCATCAAAAAAATAGAAATGAGAGTCAACTCACTCTTGCTGGATATCTGTCCATAGAGAAGTTCACTGACTCAATGCAATACAACCATGGAGTTGAACAAACTGTGATTTCTTTAGGTCTTACAGTAACAACATGTATCAAACATTGTACCATTTCTATTCACTAGCATAAAATTTTATTCTAAGTTTCTACTTATCTGGTCTATATTCCCTCCTAAAAATAAATTACAAAGTAGGACAAAAGGTAAGACAAACACAGACAGTAGAAACATTATAATCATGAAAACCAGGCTGAGATATGACAGGATTGTGATTGCAGACAGAGAACTTAAAAGAGCTATGATTAATATTTTGAGGTTTATAATGTACATGCAGATAATATGTAAAACATATGGTAATTCAGGCAGAAAGAAATTCTAAAAGATGAAGGAAAGGAAATGTTGGAAATTAAATGCACAGTAAGAGGAAGAAAATGCCTTTGATAGATTTCTTCAGTAGAATACAGTAGTGGGCTTGAGGAAAGATCAACATAATTAACTGTAACTGAAATTTAAGAGAAATACAGAAAGAAATAAAAAATCCAAAATAGCAGAATAACATGAGCAAAGTCCACTCTTTGGAATATACCCAAATGATGCTCAATTATACTACAAAAGCATTTGTTCAACTATGTTCATAGCAGCATTA
>LOJH01065635.1:0-10442 GCA_001685095.1 Ellobius talpinus | reverse complement strand
CCTTTGGAAGAGCAGGCAATGCTCTTAACTGCTGAGCCATCTCTCCAGCTCCCAAATGTATCATCTTTAGCAGCAGAATGAACAAGTAGTTAGGAACGTGGGATATAAAAACTACTGACTTTTGGTAAAATTAAATAGTTTTATTTACAGAATTATTGTTGTTGTTGTCATTGATGGTAGTGGTTTGTTTTTGGTTGTTTGAGACAGTGTCTCATTAGGTAGCCCAAGCTGACCTTGCATGTGTAGCAATCCTCTTGGCTCAGCTTCCCAAATGCTGGGATCACATACACCAGCCATTGTGAATGGCAAAAAAGTGCTGTGTGTGACTGACTCCTGAGGCTGGTGAGATGGCTCAGCAGGTAAGGTTTGGTGCCAAACCTGATGACCTGAGTTCAACCCCCAGAGACCATGTGATGAAGAAAGAATCTGCAAGTTGTCCTATAAACTTCATGTGTGTACCACGGCACAGAAACCTCTTCTCACCCCTTCCCAAACAAGAAAGTAAAAATAAGTAACAGGCTCCCTGCTGGCTCGAATGATGGCGATCAATTAAACATGTGCAATAAAATATTTCTGTAGCATGTACTTGTCTGTCAGTACAAAACAGAACAAGTTTCTTGGCAGTTGGGCATTCTCAACTTCTCACCCTCAAATCTGGTAAAGCCACCACCCTACATGACTCACTCACCAGAGGCTGTGCACAGCACAATTTACTCTGGTGTGGTACTCTGCGGATGATACCACACTTTTTGGATTCTTAGAGCCTGCACTATAGGAAACATCTCTCAGCTTTCTAAAAGCCCCCGTGTGACCTCCAGGCACCCTCCTATCACTAATGGAGTGAGACTGTGTCCACTCTGGCTCTCCCTATTCTTCTCATCTATCCGTTCATGCCAACTACTTCCTGTGGTAAGGCTGCAGAAAGTAGGGAATGGCTGTTGGTAGATAAGTAGGTCTTGAATTTATTTTGCAAACAAGACCTGTTCTATCTACCTTTTCATTTAGGAGGCTAAAGGCAGGGTCAGCTTGACTTCAAGGACTCTGTTTTCTTAGTCTCCAGAACAATATGATTGAATCTATCATTTAAGGCATTATTCTTTAGCTGGGGATGCCTGTAACCCCAGAACTTGGAAGGTAGTGGCAGTAGGATCGGAAGTTCAAGGTCATCCTCAGCTACATAGCAAAGCCTGGGCTTCATGAGACCCTATCTGAAGAAATTAAACTAAAAGCGAGGCATACTGGTTCACCCCGTAATCTCGGAACTTAGAAGGCTCAAGTAGGACTGTTTAAATTGAAGGCTAGTCTGGACTACAAATCTGTTCTTAAACCACTATTCTTAAAATGCCTAGATATTTTTTATGTGTTTTGGTGGTTTTTTATTTATTTATTTGTTTGTTTGTTAATTTATTTATTTATTTTTGGTTTTTTGAGACAGGGTTTTTCTGTAGCTTTGGAGCCTGTCCTGCAACTAGCAACTAGCTCTTATAGACCAGGCTGGTTTCGAACTCAGAGATCCACTTGCCTTTGCTTCCTGAGTGGTGGGATTAAAGGCATGCGCCACCACTGCCCGGCAAATGCCTAGATACTAAAGAAAAGATAATTCATAACTTTAGGCTTTAAGAGATCTGAACATTGCAGACAAGCTTCCCTTACTGCCACTGGTTAATAGAGCTAAATGAAGGCAACAGTTTGCCAGTTAGCATCTGTCATTAGCAAGGAGGTACCTATGATCTGGTACCATGGCCACTCAACAGAGCTGTTGCTGCGCAGTTCTTGTCAAGTTCACTGTGGCCCATCACATCACTGTTTGCTGCTGCCACCAATCCTGGAAACAAAGCTCGACTCACAGCTGGACTGACTATTCTTCCTATTCTTGACTCTGACAGAATCTGATTTCTCTGATGTTTTCACTTAGTCAAACTTGGTATATTTAAACCTCCATTTATCTGAGTTTTTTTAATTAAATTAAATCAGGTTATAGCTGATTCAAACAACATGCAGTGACTAAGCCAAAATACTTCCACAGTATGAACTAGAACCCGAGTCTGCCCCCTCACCATCTCTGAGCCTACATTTGGATATTTTCCCCGAAGGGAATCTTAGGAGGTGTAAACAGACTGGTCTGGAGACAGTGATGTAACACACCCCCGGGAAAGCTCCCAGCCAACAAAACTCGAGTTTCCCAGTTTTCTTGTTTAACAGGGACACACTGTTTAGAAATGGACTGACCAGATGTGCACACTACTCTTCCACAAGCCTGCCCCTCACTTTGCCACCTACTCTACTTCCTTCCACATCCCAAACATTAATCTGAGGAGGGGAGAAGTAGCAAGCGAGAAGAAACAAGAAGCAATACCCAAAGGATAGACAGCATTCTGGAAAAAGTCGAAAGATACTCAATACTGTCCTTTTGCCACTTATACTTTATAAACCATCAATTGATTCCTAGATACCTAGAGTGGACCTGCTCCTCTCTGTTCTCCTAATGCCTGCATGGCTCATAATCATCTCTGGGACGCACAGCCTAATTCCCACCTCTCTCCAGGTATGGGACACACACCATTTACAGAACACTCAAGCGGTGATATTGCAACCACTAGCTTCTGTCTGCTCCCCTTGAATTATGCATATCGAAGGCATGGTTGTGGCTGCATAATCTCTCAATGCTCAGAGCATGGGAACAACTCTCTGCATCCAGGGAACTCATATACCTGAAGAAAGAAACAAGACATCAACTATACAAATCAACGGAAAAGCTTTCTCATCAGAAATCAAAGCAGCTGTCAAGTGTATGTTCCGGGGGCTGTGGAATGAGGTTAAAAACGTGGGCCCGAATACACAGTCCCATTAGTAACTGTGCTTGACTTCTAATTTGTGTAGCATGAGTGTAGAAGAGCCAAGGGTGGCAGTGGATGTGGTATATAATGACCGCCCCCCATTACTACAAGACACTCACATTCAATACTTGGTATAGTTTTGCCTGTTTCTAAAATAGCCCAGAGATCTATGATCTGCTATTTTAAATTCTCTGAATCATAAATCTGGTCCATAATCCCTGGAGACCAGTGTGTCCAAGTTGTCCCTAACCCGCACCAAGTTTAACTACCTGCCATACATTTTGAGCACCGCACAACAATATGGCTATCTCCTAGTTTACTACAGAGAACACAAATTCCTTGTTACCTTTGATGCTGGGAATCAAGCCCAGGGTCTTGTCCACACAAGGTACCCACCTTACCAGAGCCACACCCCCAGCCCAACATAAGCAACTTCCCTACTCACACAACTACAGTCAGTAATAGGTGTTTTTAACACTTACTTATGAGTTAAAAACTCATGAGCATTTAAAGAGAGAAGGGACGTGTAAGTGGAACAGCAACAGACAGCTGGCTACTGGCAGAAGGTAAGACACAGCTAACTGGCCAACAGAATGAGCAGAAATGAAAACTACCTGTTGTTGGTCCATATCCCAAGCCAGAGAACTACTAAGTCTCTAGAAATAGGTCTGGGCCATGTCCTTAAAATTCCTAGCAGGAGCGACAGGCAACAGGATTTCTAAAGAAAACAGAAAATGTAAGGCCATTCGTATTCTTGTGTCTAAAAGTATACAGCTTCTAGAGATGCAATACTTTGCGTATTACGGCATTTTCAGGTGCTACTTCTGCCCGTGTCGCAATTCAACAGTAACCATTTATCTACATAATAGTCATTCATTATGAGCAACACGATGTGGGTGCTGGGAAATCAAATCCTGATCCTCTGCCAAGAACTACAAATGTTCTTAACTACTGAGCCATTAAACTGGTATCTAGATGCACCTCACCACTCTCTTCATTCCTTCACGTCTCCAAGCTCCTGCCTATACACCCACACCATCTGAAAGCAACTGAAAAGCAATTTGCATAGACTACAAGAACTGTAAGCTGGAAATGGATTGAGATGTTAGTCGTGACTCCATCCTTCCCACCGTGAGACTTCCCACCTTGCTGCTCTTCAGTAGAAGCTGAAAGATGATGTATTATCAAGATGTCTTCGTTCCACTTCTAACATCAAATGACTTTGCTGACATTCAAGAAGCTTAAAAATCACCAATTCCGTGTGTGCGCGCGCATGCGCTTCAAATTCCTACTACAAGGTGATTCCTCAAACAGGAGTCATCGATTCGGAATTTGTAGAGCCGATATTCATCAGCTCTGTGGATGTGAATGCGTACGTGTGTATGCATGTTTGTGGGCTTAACTAAACTTTAGTCGGTGTGAGTGCGTATTTCTTGCACATCTACCCACCACCGCAGCTCCGCGAGCTCTTTAAAGAGATGGAGAAAACAAAGCAGAGAGAAGTAGGACTGACGCCCGGGTAGCTTACCCATCTCTTCTACTCCCATTCCTCTGACGCCAGCCAACCTACTGGGACCCCACGGACGCCTACCGCAACAGACACTAGCCCAACTTCACACGACAAAACCTACTAGCATCAGGTGTCTGGCTCCCGGTCGCAACTTCTCCTTCCGGTGGAAAATCGACCCACTTCCGGTCTCGGGGGTGGCGGGGTGGGAAGGAAGTCCCGCCTCACGCAGCCGCGCCGCCAATCACAGGCTTGCTGCTTGGCCACACTTGACCGAATCTCTCGGACAGACTTGTGGTTTCTGGTTGGGGGTTGGAGAGATGCTTCATGGCTTCAGGGTGTTACTCTCCGCTCTCCTGGCAGTTGCAGTTGCCATCTCTGGGGCTGCAACCTCCCGCCCCGTCCCGGCGACCCTCCTTGCGGCCTTGAGCCACCCAGCCCAGGCTGTTAAGCTTCTTCGTGTTCAGTCTCGCCATCCTGCCTATCCAGCGCTGCCTGCTCTGCCCCTCAGTAGAGGGCATCTTCTGGGTAGCCTTCTTTTCTTCCCGGGGTTGCAAGTCCCTGCATCTTCACCGAGGAAGGGACGGAGAGCATCCTGGCCTTCCTTGTTCAGGGACGTGGTAATTTTGAGTCTTTAGATGACAAATAAAATCATTTTTGGCTTAGTTTCCTGTGGGGCGGCCCCAAGAAGGCCTCAAATGCTGAGAGGCTTAAACAACAGACTTATAGGACATTTGCGCCTGGGTAGAGCCAGGCTTCCTCTGTCGTTTTGAGTAGAGTTCTTTGCTTTTTCTTAGTTTCCGGTGGTTGCTAGAATCGTTTGTGTACTGTCTTGGAGCAACATCACTCCATTCTGTTGTCAAACGGTGCTCTCCCTATTTCTCTTTGTTTCTGTGCCTTGTAAGGACACCAATCCTACTGGATGAAAAAGCCCATCATGTTCCAGTATTACACATGTGCAGTGTGGCCTTATTTTCAGAAGTTCACACTGTGAGACATCAACTTCGGAGGTGGCACTAGCTACCACAGTAAGTTGTGAGAGTTCTCCAGGAATATGCAAACCCAAAACTGGCTGTAGGAATGAATTCAAATGAAGTTCCTCTCGATCCTTGAAGTTTGGGGCCAGAATTTGAAGCAAAAGGAACAAGATAAGGAAACAAGAATTGGTCTGTGAATGCAGGTTTAAAGAAGAAAGGGTTTTACATGCAGTCCAAGGTGGTTGGATTCTATATGCAAAACCAGAAGCAAAATGTTAATTTGTTATCAGTTTGATTCAAACCCACTTAATTTTTCTTACTCATTTAAGAAGATGTAATTTCTAGGCATAATAGCATACTCCTTTAATACCAGCCCTCAGGAGGCAGACAGATCTCTCTCTGTGAATTCAAGGCCATACTGGTCTATGTAGAGTTCCAGGCTGGCCAGAACTGCCCAGTAAGAAGAAGAAAGGACAGAGAGCCAGGGCTATGCAGTGAGACCATACTCCTGTTTTCTAGGCATGACCTGTGCCATTTTCTTGCTCTAGTGAAGGCACACAGTTGCTTTGTCTGGAATGCTGCCACCAAGTTGCACACTCTTTACCTGCCTGATTGGCTGTTGTGAACACTATTTTAACATAAGAAAGTACTCGTCATTTACTAATGTTAGTATCTTATTTAGAGTTTCTATTGCTGCAGTGAAATACCATGATCAAAAAGCAAGTTGGGAGCCTGGTGGTGGTGGCGAACGCCTTTAATCCCAGCACTTGGGAGGCAGAGAGAGGCAGGCAGATCTCTATGAGTTCGAGGCCAGCCAGGTCTACAGAGTTCCAGGACAGGCTCCAAAACTACAGAGAAACCCTGTGTCAGAAAACCAAACCAAAACAACAACTACAAGAAAAAAGCAAGTTGGGGAAGAGAGGGTTTATTTGACTTACACCTCAGTATTGCTGTTCATCACTGAAGGAAGTCAAGACGGGAACTCAGAACAGGATCCTAGAGGCAGGAGCTGATGCAGAGGCCATGGAGGGTGCTACTTACTGGCTTGCTTCTCATGGCTTGCTCAGCCTGATTTCTTACAGAACCCAGGACCAGCCCAGGAATGGCACCACCCACCATGGGCTGGGCCCTCCCCCATCAATCCCCCATCAATCACTAATTGAGAAAATGCTTTATAGCTGGATCTCAGGAGGCAGTTCCTCAACAGAGGCTCCTTCCTCTCTGATAACTCTAGCTTGTATCAAGTTGACACAAAACCAGACGGTCCAGTCAGTGTCTTAATTACTAAACCTGGCAAAGAGCACAAAACAAAACAACAAAACAAAACAAAAAAAAAAACTCGGAGCTAAACTCACCCAGAGGCAAAGCTCTAGGTAGATCAGCAAACCTACCTTATGGTCTATCTAGATCGGGGGTTCTCAACCTGTAGGTCTGGATCCTTTTGGGGTGTCTTTCACAGGGGTCACATATCAGATATCCTGCACATCAGATATTCACATTACGATTTGTAACAGTAACAAAATTACAGTCATGAAGTAGAAATGAAAGTAATTTTATGGTTGGGGGTCACCGCAACATGAGGAACTGTACTAAAGGGTCGCAGCATTGGGAAGGTTGAGAACCACTGCTCTAGACAGATAAAGAATTGGTTTCCCCAGAAATGATTTAACATTAGAAAGCCCATCACTGCAAATTATTGTGTTAATAATTTAGAGGTTTAATACTGCGCAATTATCTCAATGGCTAACATTTTAAAAGCCAGTATCTACTTAGCAGAATGAGAATAGGTAACAATTTGGTGAAAGGCTTTTTAGCAGAAACCTGTTGTGAACATGACTTAAAAGAATATCACAGGAAAGTGCTAATATTTAATATGGTGCTAGATTTTCTCTGTGGGGGGCAAAAGCATTAGGAAAGAAAGAAAAGAAAATACCATTTTCAGATGACATGGTTTTCCTTCTAAAAAGACGGTAGTGATGAACTATTAGAAGGCTCAGCAAAATAGTTGCATGGGTTAATACTTAAAACTTGTTATATATCAGAAAGAAAGTGCAAGAAAATGGAACCCATCTAGATCAGCGAGATGACCAGCTGGTAAAGGTACTCGCAGCCAGTCTTGACGGTCTGAGTCCAATTTCCAGAACTTACGTGGTGGAAGGGGGAATTGATTCCTGCAAACTGTCCTCTGACCGCCGCACATGGACTGTGGGGCACATGGGCACACAAATCCACAAATAAACGTTATTTAATTAAAAAGGAACCCATCCAGATACCTACAAATATACTGAACAAAAGGTATAGAGGTTTAAGGCAAATGGAAACTACTGTTGAACGGCAGTAATTGAGTAGGTGGAGATTTTGTCTTTTCTGCTGGGAAATTTCAGTGTTTTAAAGATGATGTTCTATAGCAAATTATCGAGACATTTTGATTAGAATACTAATAAAGTCTTTGCAAATGACTCTTAGGTCAAAGTGTGCTATTTTGGGGACACCACTAAAGTCTGTGTCCCGATATATAGGATCTGCTCTGAGTGAGGCTGATGTGTATGCCTCTGGCTCTACTGTATTAAGTGCTGGTATTTAAAGTTACATCAGATTCCTTAAATTGGAGAGTGTTGGAACACCGTCCAAGAATGGAGTCCTCTGAGAATTCTGAGTGCTTGTGAGAAAATGCCAAGAAAATAAGACAAGAGTCTTGTGACCTCAGTTTCTTCACAACACCGAGTTGCTCTTGGGGTGTGGTTTCATGCTCCTCCCAGGTGTAGCAGATAGGAGCCAGCTGACTTCCGCTGTCGTTATTCAGACGTCTCTATGGAAAAACATGTGTTTGCCACGTGACTTGTCCCTGTGGTTGAACACCTTTTCTCGTGTGACTCTTCTTAACCCTCAGAGCATGAATCGTCATCTGATGCGCTGAATAAAGCTGGCTATTGAGTAGTACTTTGGTCCACCCCATTTCTAGGCCCCACTCTCAGGTCCCACTGCCTTCAGAGTGGTAGAAAGGAGCACTTCACATTGTTCTTTGACCTGAAAAACCAAAGAGACTTTAGAGTTGCCTTTTAAGTTAGGACAGATAACTCGGTTTGTCTTGAAACCTGATGGAGAGATGCATTACAGAGTAGATTTAAAACCACCTCTATGACAATGGCATTACTCAACTTCTACTTTTCTGGGATACTAATATTTTGCTTGGAAAGCATCCATTTATAATCAGGTTTCAGACTGTCAGCCAACTACTCCAGAGGGTGAAATGTGAGGATTTCTGGAGTCCATGAGTTCCAGACTAGCTGGTGAAATAGCATCAACTTTGCCTCAAAAACCAACCAAAATTCTGCACGTGGCTCTTTACTCTCTCATATGTGATCTTACACACTTTTGCTTTCTTTTTTTCCTAAATCAAGTTCATAGACATTTATCCTGTTCTCTCTCCATCATACAGGTTCTTGGAACTCAGGTCATTGGGCTTGGTGCCAAATGTCTTAACTAACTAAACCGTCTCTCTGGCCCCAGTTGATATTTATGCTGTTGATCTCAAAGAGGTTGCTTGGGAATTTAAACTTTCTGATATTGTTTGTTTTTGGTTTTTCCTTCTTTCTTTCTTCCTTCTCTCTTTCTCTCTCTCTCTTTTTTTAAGTCAGGTTCTCTCTACAAAGCCCTGGCTGTCCTGGAACTCCCTATGTAGACCAGGATGGCCTCAAACCCACAGGATCTGCCCTCCTCTGGGATCAAAGGTATGTGCCACCATGACTGACTCCATCTTACGATTTTAGTTTTTGTAATGGTTTTGCTCCCTCCTTATCCAATGTCTTTTTATTTGCTTATCTTTAAAAACTGTTACATTTATTTATTTATTTGTTTATTGGGTTGGGGCACAAGTGTTTGGAGGTCAGAGGACAACTTACAAGACTCACTTCTCTCGTTCCACTGTGTGTGTCCTGGAGATGGAATTCAAGTGGTCAGGCTTGGCTGTATGTATCTTTAACCATTAAGTCATCTCACAAGGACCGGGTTTGTTTACTTGGTTGGCTGATTGACTTGCTTAAGACAAGGTCTCACTGTGTATGCCAGAACTGGCCTTAAATTCTTGGTTCTTTTATTGCTAGGTGTGTGGCTTTTGTTTATGCTGTGTTTGTTTAACTCTGGGAAGCTGTAATTCTTTACCTGTCTAAAACACCTGATGGTCTAATAAAGAGATGAACGACCAATAGCAAGGTAGGAGCAAGAATAGGCAGGCAGAGAGGCTAAATAGAAGGAGAAATGAAGAAGAAGAAAGGCAAGAGATGTGTGCCACCACACTCAGCAGCTAAAACATTAATAAGCGTCTAAGACTGTTTCTTCTAAGATCTTTTACATTAACCTCCCATTTTCAGTTGCAGGCTTGCTTCCAAATACTTGGCTTGTGCTCCTATTTTAACGTATCATTGCTGTCTGTCTCATTGCTCTTTAGGTTATCATTTGTTGTGTGATGTTTTACTCTCTTGGCTTTTTGAGGGGCCCACCACCCAACTCCCAAATAAATCACACACTGAAGCTTATTCTTAGTTATGAATGCCTGGCCTTAGCTTGGTTGTTTCATGCCAGCTTTTCTTAAATCAACCCATCCACCTTTTGCCTCTGGGCTTTTGCCTTTCTCTTACTTCTGTGTGTCTTACTTTCACTCTGACTCTGTGGCTGGCCCCTGATGTCCTCCTCTCCTTGTTCTCTTGCCTTTCTTCTTCTTCTTCATTTCTCCTTCTATTTAGCCTCTCTGCCTGCCTATCCCTGCTCCTACCTTGCTATTGGCCGTTCATCTCTTTATTAGACCATCAGGTGTTTTAGACAGGCAAAAGACTCACAGCTTCACAGAGTTAAATAAATTCTACATAAACAAAAGTCACACACCTTAAAATAATACTTCCCAACAATAATTAGGTTCTTTTAAAGACAGTTTTAGGGCACATTTAACTTAACAACAACAAAAGTAAATAAAACAAAGAGGCAGGTACAGAGACACCCGGCACACCCCCTACTCCACAGGAATCATTCTCGGAATCACAGTCCTTTGAAGAGAAAAGGAAAGAAATACCTCCCCCCCTTAATGCTAGCAGCAGTAATGCCATATTGCAAGGCTTAAGAAACAAA
>LOJH01065634.1:0-10442 GCA_001685095.1 Ellobius talpinus | reverse complement strand
CGTGAGGGAGGGTGGACACCTCTCAGGGTCTCTCCTACCGAATCCGGTGTCCACCAGGCTCTTTGCGGAGACAGTTCACCAAGCCTACAACACCTGAGGTGGGGCAATCCATGGCTGTGAGCCACACAGGTTGGGAGGATGATGTGGCCAGAATGCTCTGCAGGACAAAGAAGGGTCAGCCTCCAGGAGGGTCCCATGCCAGGGAGGGCAAGGAAAGGTACCCAGCCCCAGGATCTGACCTTCAGTGAGTCCACCCACTGGAAGCTGGTATCTTCCACAGGCAGGAAGAGGGGGTTGTCCTGCAGCGTGGCTCGGCGGTATAGGAAGAGCGCAGTACCGTAGAATGACTTCTTAAGGGCCACTAGGTGAAGCCCCTTCTTTGAGAACAGGCTCTCCCACTCTTCCTGTGTGACGGCATAAGGTCTGATGTAAGTGCCAAGCTGGTCGGGCTGTACTCAGCCCTCCCCTGCCCTGCACACCCAGCAGCAGTACCTGGCTTAGGAGGCTGGGCCCAGGCTGCACCGCAGAGGGGAGGTTGGCCAAGATCTCCCCAAGGGAATGACCTCTGAGCACCGTGTGCACTAGCAGGAAACCACCTTCCTTGAGGGCATCCACCATGTTGCTCAGGGCCAAGGCTGGGTTGCCCAGCCTGGCCACTGCACAGTTGCAAACCAGAAGGTCAAATGCACCCAGGCTGCTGGGAGCAGGATCCTCAGGGTTCCATTGGCCCTGAGCAACGTCATACTGCTGCAGCTTGGCCTGAATATCCTGTAGGACCTGGGGGTGCTGGTCGGTGGCTGTATACTCCAGCTGCAGCATAGGCTGGGTGTTCAGCAGTGCTGGGATGTAGGAACACAAGTGACCTTCTCCTGCCAGCACCTGAGGTAGGGGGACATCTTAGATCTGCTGCCTCTAGGAAATAGCAAAAACCTGGGGGCTGGGTAAGCATCCCTGGGCCGTTCAGTCTGTGGCAATGCCAGCTAGGAGGTTCTTTCTACCCCCCAAGCCTGTCGTCAATGATGTCCCATCTTAGAGCCCAAGGCATCCAGGAATTCTTTCCTAGAAGCTTTCCTTCTGGTATCACATTCCTGGGCTGGTAGGGGTGATTTCCCCATAATCTTTTTAAGGTGGAAGACCACAGAAAGCAGCTGCACCATGACTGCCTGCTTTCAGGTCTGAGATCACCCTGGATCCATGCATATATATATGGCCTGTCTACCCTTCTGGCACCCACCTCTACCACCTTCATCTTGAGGCTAGGCAAGTTCTCCAGGGCTGTGTCTATGCAGGCCTTGAGTGCCTGGGAGTTAAGGAGACCACTGATCAGAGGGTCTTCTGGCAGCAGGAACCTTTCTTGAGCCAGCGCCTCGCTCAACTCTAGCTGCAGGTTCCCATTGAGCTGCAGCTGGCAAGCAGCTGCCAGCAGCCGAGACAGTCCGTGCTGTGACGGGTCCTCCAACCCAGATGCTGCCATCTTCAGTCCTTGCTGGGTGGCCTTGGTCTGCAGAGCTTGGGCCAGATCTGAGAGGGAGAAAGGTCTATGTTTTCCAAGGCCTCCAGCTAACTTCAGGACCCATTCCCCAGCGTGTCCTTAGGACAAGCCAACAGCTAGAAGAAATGGCCAGAGGACGGAGGGACACAGCAGAATGCTGTGCCTAGCCAAGGAGAGTGGCCTTACCCTTGCACAGCTGCAGCTCCCTCTGTAGGGCAGGGCTCTCAGACAGGCACCCAGCCTCCACGTGGGGTGTGAAAATGAACTTCTCCAAGGTGGGAACCAGTTGTTCCTGCTGCCGCCGTGGGGCTGCCGTTGTGTGGAGCCTTGAGATGTGGACCCCACCAGACACCGTGCTGCCCAGACAGAGGCTCGTCGTCACATCGGCCACTATGGAGACACACTGGTCAGCGTCGGCAATGCCCAGCAAGGACACAGGTGCACAGAGTGAGGGTCAAAGCTACCTTGATTCTCCCCCTCCAGCGTGTACACCTTCTGCAGGTGGGTTGCGGGGTCAATGTGGATGGATGTCACTCGGGTAGGTAGCCGCAGACTCTGCTGACTGTCACCCAGAATGGAGATCTGTAGCATTGTGTCTAGGAAGGTCACCCAGTTGTCTTTCCAGAGTAGCTTTCCCTGTTCGCCTGCAGCAGAGGGGCCGGGTCAGGACTCCAGATGGCACCTGCTCCAGGGGCCTCTACTTCCGAACCCCAGCAGGAGGACACGGCTTCTGGCAATCGTGCTCAGACTCCGGGATGCTCCTGCCCACCTTTAAGGCTGGCCTCAAAGATGCCCTGGAAGTGAGGGCCATAATCATATCCACGCAGCCTCAACTCCTTGTACACTTCTGTCTGGGTCAAGCGGGAGGCAGGGGCAGACTCGGGGGCGTTCAGGTCTGCAGGGTGGTTGAAGAGCTTGGGGTCAGGGTCTTCCCACTGGTACACTTTTCCTGTAGGACACGGAACAGCAGGAGGACCTGAGCGCAGGGTCGGCTGGGTCGGGGTCCCGGGCCCCACAGGTCCAGCCGGGTCCTACTTACCACTAACGATCAGGTTGCTACTGTCAGACACTTCAAAGGCATGGGAGGCTTCCAGCAGCCGCACCTCCAGAGACACAGTCCCTGCAGAGAAGAAAGGTCAGAGCAGAGTCCTCAACATCCCAGTGGCCCCTGCTGAGGGTGTCTCTTACCTGTCTTGGGCAATATGGTGGCCTGATGAAGGGTGACATCCTCAAACACCACGGGAGTCTCTTCTAGGGACAGGCCCAGGCTGCGGGCCAATGTCTTCCACACCAGGCACAGGTAGCCGGTGGCAGGGAAGATGACCCGGCTATCAATGCAGTGGTCGACCAGGTAGTGGTCGGGAGACTCAGGACCGGCATCTGTAAAGGACAGAGACCTCAGCACTGGCCCATGTGCCTAGGAAGGAACCTCCCCACCATGAGGCCCGGCTCACCAATGTTGTAGACTGTAGCAGAGGAGGAACTGGAGCCATTGGGGAAGTCTTCAGCAGCTGGCACATCCCAGGTCTGACCGTGGTCCCACTTTATGTGAGGGGAGATCAGAGGAGTCCCTCGGGGTGCCGGAAACTCCACAGGCGGGAACAGGGCATTAGGGTTGACATCGATGCTGGTGGAGAGAGCCGAGTGACACACCTGGCCCCAGGTCTGAGACACTTGTGGCTCCATTTGTTTCAAGATCCCAAGATGGCCAAACAGGGCCAGAACTGAGTGAGGCCAACAGTAACCCCTCTCATGGAGGGTGGAATGGGCCCCCAGGAACAGCAGGGAGCAGGGAACCTACCCTGTGAGGTGCACCTTGCCAAGGTTGGTGAGGAAGAACTCCAAGTTATCTTTATGGTCCCTCTTCATCAAGGGGATGATGGTGCAGCTCGGCTTCACGCCCCGCTTCAGGACAGCCTGTGCATGGCAAAGGAGGGCTGGGCTTTGACCTCCTGCATGCCACACTCATCCTCTCCAGTGACTGGCAGGCTGCTACGCCCCTTCCCCGGGCAGACCCGGTGCTCACCTGCAGCAGTGCATGGGGAGCAATCTCCAGCAGCACAGCATCCTCGGGGACATGCCACAGTGCTTCCTGGAAGAGCACGGGGCTCACCAAGTTGTTGACGTTGTACTCAGCAGAAGATGTGCGGGCCAGGCTGCTCTGCCACTGGGCCTCAGGAATGGAGGTGCTGAGCCAGCGAGCTGAGCGTGGCCGTGGTTCCCGGATCACCTAAACACAGGAGCTTGGTTAGCAAGTGGAGTCAAGTTACCACACCCTTAGGTCCATGTATGTGGCTGGGCACTCACCTTCTTAAGAGCCTGCAGCAGCATGGGGGCAATGCCTTCCATGAAGTAGGAGTGGAAGGCAAGGCCACCTGTCCGCACCTCCTTGGCAAACACACCCTCTTGCTTCAGCTGCTCCACAAACTCACTCACTGCAGCCTGCAGGCAGCAGAGCCAGTGGTCAGAGGGGTCTGAACGGGCTCTCCCTTGTCAGGAACAGTTCACCCAGCTGAAGTCTCATCCAAAGAGACAGGGACAAGTACAGCTCACCACTGGGCCCTTCAGAACTTGGTAGACAGATTGAGGAGGCCTTGCCTCCCATGTAGGGCCAGGGCAAAAAGCAGGGGAGAGAAGTCCTGCTATGGTTGCAGGGCCCACCTGAGGTCCAGAGATGGTCACAGTGTCCTCAGAGTTGTGACAGGCAGGCACCACACCAGGGGGGCAGCGCTGTTTACATTCCTCCCAGGACAAGCCTGCAATCAAGAGTGGCTGGCCTCAGAGCAGGCCCCCACCCACACCGCTGAGCTAGGATTCTGCCACGAGCACCACCTGGGGCCGAGGGTGTTGTGGGATGACGAGATGACATAATGGCAGCCTCAGAACTGGCCTTCCCAGGGCACTTTCACCCTCTGCCGCGTCTGATCTCAAGAGGAGGTGGTGTCATTATGGAGTTAGCGTAGAAAGGGGCCAGGTCTCACCTCAGAAATGACCCTTGAGGGGTGTCAGGGATAAGTGATGGAGGGGCTGGGCAATGACCACGTAGGGTCAAGTAAGTAGCTCTCTGCCCCTCATCTCCCATGTGTGGGGTTTTCATGTCTTGCTCAGGCCTGTGGGCTCAGAAGAACTGAAGCCTCCTGTAAATATAATCTGAGTGACCTGTCCCCTTGTAATCGCACTTCTTCCTTCAAGAAGGCAGCTGATTGTTTTGAAGAACCCAGAAGTTTGCCCTTCCAAGGTGTCTGAGGTGGGGCCCTGAGAGGATACCTACCAACAGCTGCCATGGACCCAGCGGGGAGGTGGGCGTCCTTGATGCACTGGCCTCTCCAGTAGGCGGCAAGCACAGCCTCCCTCTGGGAGAGACAGCCATCGGCATAGCCACAGGCAACTTCTCCCAGCGAGTGCCCAATGATGCCATCAGGTTTCAGCCCCACAGAGGTCAGCAGGTCTATGAGAGCTATCTGGGGGTTGGAGACATAGGTCACGTCACTCACACAGCCCCGGGACCACTAGACTGACAACCACTGACAGTAAAGCCCAACTCCTGGGAAGCCCTACTCTTCTCCAGGCTTGCTCTGCCCAGGGAAGCATATGTGTTGGTGCCCACGTCCTGGACCATGTGATCCTGGAAAGTAGAGCTCCTTGTTTCTGAGTGTCCCAGGATTCCACCACCATGCTGGTGACCTACCTGGATGGCAGTGAGGCTCACAAAGGCATGCACAATGTCATCGAAGGTGCTCTCATCTGTGCTCAGCAGCAGGTCTGACACTTTTACTCCCAATGGTTTCACAGCCTCATCAGAACGCAGAATAGACTCGCGGAAGCTGCCCAGGCGCATGAGGCTCAGCCCCATCCTGCGCCACTGCGTGCCCATCCCTGTCCCAGAAAGCTCATCAGGGCCACGGCATGGAGCCTACCAGCCTTGCCCTCAAGGAAAGGGAGCCACCGACCACCCCCCTCCGAGGGTTAGCCTGGGAGCAAAGGGCAGGCTCACCTGAGCAGATGAACCAGAGTGGGCGTCTGCTGGCGGGCACTTGCTGCACTTCCTGGACATCTCCCTCAACACCCAGCACAGTATAACCCCTGAAGGGCATGGCTGCTGTAGGGGTGGCTGCAATGTCATTGAGCATGCTCACAAAGGCCAAGTCCTGGCTGTGCTGGCGGCCTTGTTCCAGCAGGCCCTGCACCGCCTCTACAGTTCGTCCACTAGCGTGCAGCAAACGGGGAAGGGCAGCATGTGGAGCAGGAGCAGGGGCCTGCTGTCTGTTGGGCTGGAGGATGATGTGGACATTGGAACCTCCAAAGCCAAAAGAGTTGATGCTCACATTGCCACCACGAACAGGCAGGGGCCTATCCACCACCTGCAGCCGCCCATCAAGAAGGGCTGGGATTTCAGGGTTGGGGTTGTGGAAATGCAGGTTGGGGGCCCAAACCCCATGTTCCAGGGATAGCAGCACCTGCAGCCAGAACACGTTAGTTAGGGGGCAGCAGACCCCAGCCAAGTGTGGTTACCCACCTCCCTAGAACACACCCCCTCCCAAGTCAGGTGCAGCCCCAGAAGGCATGGAAGTTCAGAGGTGGGTCTTCCAGACAACTGTACATGTCTTCCAATATAGAAACAGGCTGAAGGTCCCTACAAACGGACAGGTAGGTGTGAGGGTCACCCATCAGGAAAGGGCACGCCGGAGCATTTGCCGGCTCACTCCCCCCTTGCCATCACAGAATGAGGCGTTCTGCTGAACCCGGCTGCCTAGACACGTCCTCAGAACTGCCCATCCTTTTTGCAGCCAAGCGTTCCCTCTGTCCAGAAGACCACAGGGTAGCCCCGTCCTCCCTGCCTTCTCGGCCACGGTACAGGTAGGTTAAGTTGTGGTCACAGCACACACAGCTATCCACACATCGGAGACTTCTGACTCACAGAGCCCAGCCTGCTCACCTTAGCCAGAGCTGCAAGTCCTGAGGCAGGCTCAGGGTGTCCCATGTTGGATTTGGTGGATCCGATTAACAGAGGGCCCTGGCGGGAGGCACACAGGGCTCGCACAATGCTGTTCAGCTCCTGGGGGTCACCCACCTGCAGGGGACACAAGGAAGTTAAGGCTGCAGCCAGGAATCTCTCTAGTAAAGGTGAAGGGGTCAGGTATGGGCTAGAAAGGGCTTTCACCTTGGTGCCCGTGCCATGGGCTTCAATGTACTCAAGGGACTCGGGGGCCAGGCCGGCTGGCCGATACAATGATTGGATGAGTTGTTCCTGGGCTTCTCCAGAGGGGAACGTCACACCTGGGGCAGATGGGGTAATGGAGGTGTGAAGCCTTGCACACCCCACCTCCCCATTTCTTGAGACCAATGCTCTCTTTGCCCTCTGTGCCCACCTTGCTCCTTGCAGCCATCTGTGTTTGTGCCAGCATTCAGTACAGTGGCATAGACCCGCCGGGCCAGGGACTTCTTAGTCAGCAGAACCGCCACTACAGCCTCAGAGCGACAATATCCATTCCCTAGGGCAGATCAACACCTAAGCCAGGCAGGTACTCTGGGACGATTGTGTGCGTGTGCACACTCACACCCCATACACCTCAGTAGGAATCAAGATGCCATACTTTGTGTACAGACTGGAACCCTGCATAGGAAGCCTAAGGACCCCCCCATGCCAACCTCACCTGAGTCATCAAAGGACTTGCAGGTGCCCTCTGGGCTGAGCATGCCCAGCTTCATGAACTGCACAGAGGTGTTGGGTTTCAGCAGCAAGTTGATGCCACCCACAAGGGCAGCAGGGCATTCCCCATTGCGGATGGCCTGATAGGCGTTCTGTAGTGCCAGCAGGCTGGAGGAGCAGGCTGTGTCCAGGGCAATGCTGGGCCCTGCGAGCAAGGGCATAAAGCAGTTGTGGGTGCCCCAAGGCGGATATTGGCCTACCCAGATCTCAAGCACCCCACTCAGCTTTCCCCAAGAACAAGGAAGCCTGAACCCCAAAGGGTTGCTCAGATGAATGGACACATGCAGGTGAGGCCTATGCCAGGGCTGGGCTGTCCACCCACCAGGGCTGGGAGAAAACCAACCTTTGAAGTCAAAGAAGAAGGAGAGCCGATTGGCCATCATGGCTCGCTGGCAGCCCACCATGCTGTAGCCCAGGAGTGTCTCAGGGTCTCTGCTCAGGGCCTCCGATGCCTCGGAACCACTCACACCCACCCAGACACCAGTGTTTGTTCCTCGGAGCGAGGCTGGGTTGATGCCTGCCGGGGGCAGCAGTAAGGCTCAGGTTTGGCCACATAGGTTTCGGTGAGAGGGGTACTATCAGGGGAAACAGTGGGCCTCTAAGGTCTGGGTCAGTCTGCAACCACAGGAGGGACAGAGGACATCATTGTCCCAAAGGCAACTCCTTTGGCCTCTGTGTCACTGGTTGGTCCCAAGGGCCTGCTAACCAATGAGTTCTCTAGGGCCAAGGGCAGCCTGCCCCAGGACAGGCTGAGATAAGAAGATACAGGCAGACAAAGGCCAAGTGTCCAAGCAGGGAAAGCAGAGGACAGTGGGTAAACCCCAGGGAGCTGTGCCCAGCCTTTGATAGGGCATGGGTTAGGAGCCTCCATATTCACCACGGAGGCTGCCAGGGTCCTGCACCCCCTGATCTTACACTGTACGCCAGAGTGGCTGCATATCACATGGAGGGCTAGTTAGCTCCTGCCAACCTGAAGCTCACTCTTCCCACCACGACACCAACCCACAATGGCTGCCCACTATGGGGTCTTCTAGGCCTAGGAAGGAACATGTCCATGTCCCAAGCAGCAGGATCCAGCACAAGAGACAGCCTGTTGGACAGGGCTGTTGCCAAAGCTGGAGGCCGAGCCCCTACAGAGCTACCTGCTGTAAGCCCCGCCCTCAGCTCCAGAGCAGCCAGAGATCAGGGAGTGAGGAAACTGGGGTAACAGGGCGCGCCTGGGACACCACTGGTGTACAGTTGTGAAACCATGACCTACCCAGGGCCCCCGCCTCCTGAGCCACTGGCCCTAGATCAGGGCTGGGGACACAGCCAGAGGCCTATGCCAGGCTTTCCTGATATCTCAAAGCTAAGATACTATTGTTGCATTTTCTTTTCCTTTTCACAGAGCTGGGGATGAACCCCAGGTTCCTGCGCACACTGGACAAGTGCTCTACCACCGAGCTACACCCTCAGCACTCACATCCTCCGAAGGGCAGGGGCACCCCAATGACCCACCTGCGTCCACAATAGCCTCATAGCTGACTTCCAGCAGCAGCCGGAGCTGGGGGTCCATTGTGTGAGCCTGCTTGGGGTGGACCCCAAAGAAGGAGGCGTCGAACTTGGACAGGTCCTTCAGCTTTCCAGACCGCCTGGGCAGACCATAGAGCCCTGTGGAACATCACAGCCCCTGAAGCCAGGGAACAAGGAGCTCCTTCTTCTTGGGGAAGGCTCCAATAAAGAAGCGAACCAACCTCACTGTGAATGAGGGGTCCCAAAACACCCGCAAGTGTGTGGCCCAAACCTGCCAGAGCTGAGGTTGGTGACCACCCCCTGCCACCTCCATCCTGATGGGAGACCCTATGCCTGATATGTGGTTGGCCAGGCCAGCCTCACAATGCTGACTCACACCTGTCCATCAGGTAGAGCCACTCTTGGGCTCTATGTTAGAGCCCGTTGGGTGTGAGAGTCAAATCAGCATCTTAAGACACCAGCAGCCCGCTCAGAGTACAGGCTGCAGATGGGACTTTCAGAAGGACCCAGTCCCCTTCTCCTGCCCAGCTTTGGTATCCTCCATGTAGGACCCAAGCAAATCATCTGTCCTTTTTTTCTGACTGGTTCTCAACCTCACAACTATACAGGAATCTCAACGGGAGAACACTGTCTCCAGGAAATGCCTTGGCAATTGACTCCTTTCTGCTGCCTGATCCTGAGACACTCACCGGCCTTCCATCGCCTGTCATCGTCTGTGACCATGTCCACACCGCCAATGAGGTTGGCCCAGAACTCCTGCAGGTTCTCTGACTCAGGCAACTTGCCCGACATGCCGGCTATCACCACCTCCTCCATGGCTCTTCTCTGTGGGGAAAGCAGCATGGTGGGCCCCACACAGTCATTCCCAGCCACCGCCACAATGTAGCCATCGTTACTCAACTGGTTAAGACGGGCCCTGATCCACAAGTAGCACCTGAGTGTCCTGCACTGACTTTCTGAGAGCCACGGCTCACAAAGCCCCTAGCAGTACCCAGCCTTACTCACTGGATGAGCTGGGTGCTCAGGGCTGAGCACTGAGAGAGCTACTTCTAAGGTTTTGATCTCTTCCTTTCGCACAGACATAACATGGCCTGACCCTACCATGCCTCGCTGGAGCTACATGGGACCTTATGACCTCCAGGCGCCTACTTCGTACTGGTGAAATCAGGAACTTGCAGAGAGAGATGGGTCTGGAACACTGGCAACCATGCTCTCACTTCAAGCCACGGGGAAGCCAACGCTTCCCTCTCCAGGTGGGGATGGAGGCTGGGTGCTGGTCAGGGCCAGCAAGGACGCCAGGCTTGCTGAGGATTCAGAAGGAACAGGCCCGACTACTATGGAGTGCCCAGGTCTGGCGGGGCCGTGGCAAACACAGCCCCTGCCCATGGACCCCTCCAGCAAGATCCGACCTGGAGTACTAACTACTCCCCGCTAGGTGCGGAGCAGGGACAGCCGAAGCCTCTCGCCACCTGGCGGAGGCAGCAGCAGGGGCTGCATGAGGTCCTCGGGTCCCCAAGGCACTTGCCCAGGACAGTCCAGGCCTTGCAGCCGTAGGTCTAACGTGGAGGCTTCCGCGCCACCCTGCCGGCGAGGCCTGGATAGTCCGGTGACTTCCGCTGAGGCCCCTGAGGCCTCGTGTGCACCCAGACCCCGCATCTGGCCTCTCGGAGCTGGCGCCCGCGTCCCACCGCCGCGAGCGAAGGCCCCGGCCCCATCCACGCGGCGCCC
>LOJH01065633.1:0-10442 GCA_001685095.1 Ellobius talpinus | reverse complement strand
AGAGAGAGAGAGAGAGAGAGAGAGAGAGAGAGAGAGAGAGAGAGAGAGCCTTCTCATACAACGGACCTGAATGCAGAGATTTTGAGTCTGAAGGCTGTGCTGGGAGTCAAAGGTTCATCTGTAAATCCACACATCATGGGTTTGGATTCTCCCATCTTTGAGGCTCAGTTTTTCTATCTGGCGGTGATGATCCTCATGTAGGGATGTCTGAAGTATCATAGGAAATTGTCTTGAAAACCTCAAAGCTCTTCCAAAATGTTCTTTTTCTTGAGAAGTGCTAAGTGGGAATGTCAACTCTGGACACTTAAAAACAGCAGCAGGCATCACCCTTCACGGAGCCTATTTCATGGAGCTGGACATTGTACAGGTGTGTGGACATTCTTATCCAGGTCTCCCACACCTGGGAGGTAGGTACATGCTGTTTCTAGCCTCAATTTAGAGGTGAGGAACTCAAAGAAATGAAGTCAGTCACTCAAAGCACACAGCCAGAAAGCAGAGTGACCCCAGAGTCCTACCTCTTACGTACCTGGTGAGAAACAGCGATCCTCACTTCATAATAAGAGCACTGGAGAATTGGAATAGCAAAAGCACAGCCATTTATCACATGAACTTACAAAGTTGGGTGTCAGTCTGCAATAACCAGCATGCGGATCGAGTACAGAGCAAAGCATTTGTCTTCTTACTCTTTATCAAATAAAAATGCAGGAGTCAGATACCGGGGTAAGAACCTGAATGATAGAAAAGGGTCCTATGGTGCTGTGATAAAGACCATGACCAGAGCAACTTGAGGGGGCAGGGGAAGCATCTCTGGCTTACAGCTTACACCGTGAAGGGGAGTGCGAGCAGCAGCTGAAGGCAGGAACTGAAGCAGAGACCATGGAGGAGTGCCACTTACTGACTTTCTCTCCATGGCTTACTCACTTTGCTTTCAATCCAGGGCAGTACCACCAGCCTGAGGCTGGCACCACCCCCAGTGGGCTGGGCCCTTTCATGTCCATCATTAATCAAGGAAATGCCTCCACAGACTTACTTCCAGGTCAAGCTGATGGTGGTAATTCTTCAACCAGGTTCCCTCTTCCAAGACAACTGTAGCTTGTGTTGTTAACAAAAATAGAACCCCTAAACAACAAACCCCAGACTAACCAAAACAGTGTCTTTTATCCTTGTTGACTTTATCCCTTCAGGCAAGGTAGAAGGACCCTTTGTCACCTGCCTACCCATCTGTTCCCAGTGTCCAATGGGCAAAGACCCAGTGAGAATAGGACAGTATTGCCGGCCCGCAGTGTGCAGGAAAGACTGGAGAAGGATTGCTTTAGCAGCGGCAAATGTATGATGAGTCACTGTGGCAAAGAACTGCATGCGTGCCTCAACTCCCAGCCATTGAAAAACCACAAGCCCAAATTACTGTTAAGTAAACAACCCACAGTAAAGTACACACTGGTAATGAGGAAGCTGAACTAAAGGTAATTTGTAATTATGTACCCAGAGCAGTAGCAACCAGAAAACACACCACCGCGAGAAGACATGGAACTTCAACCGGTGATGGCTCACATCTCATGACTAAGTGTCAGTAAGACTCAGATACACCCAGAGCAGGGCAGTGCTGTGCGTGTTGTCTGGGCTCAGGGGTTTTGTTTTGTTTGAGTTTCTTTCTCTTGTTATTGTAACAAAATATCCAGGAGGAGCAACCTAAGAGAGGTTTGTCTGGCTCACAGCTTAGAGGGTACACCACACTACAGCAGAACAAACTGGTCTCTGGAGAAGCTCCCTCCATGGCACCAGGAGGCACATTTTGGTGGGCAAGAGAACAAAGAGCTTGGGCCAGAACCAGAGACAGACTTAACTTTCAAGAAATGTCACCAGCATCTCACTTCTGCTAGCTCAGTCCCTCATCCCAAAGGTTCCACAGTATTCCAAAACCCTGCCAACTGGATACAAAATCTCTAACACACGAGCCCATGCGGGAAAGTTTTCTAGCACTTGGCATCATATATCTTGGACTGAAACACAAGGTCTCAGGAAGCTCCGGCAATACGATCTTTAAAATAAGGAAGAAATTTAGATGTATTTTATTATTTGTGTGTGTATGAGTCTTTTGCCTGCATGTATATTTGTGCGCTTGTCCAACGCCAGAAGAGGGCATTAAACCCAGGTCCTCTGCATGAGCAACAAATACTCTTAATGGCTAAGCCAACTCTCCAGTCCCCAGACCATTTGTTCTTCTGTGAGAACACAAGTGGGTGATAACTTCATACCTCAATTAATAAGACCCAACCTTTATGGGAGATGACCCATGCATTCATCCTTCACCCTCTATGAGCATGAGTGCCCGAAACCCTTAAAACATGGTGGTATTATAGGAATGCGTTCTGGGGAAACTGAAGAGCTTTTCTGGGTCGCAGGGCCAATAAGTGATGGCACTGAGATTTGGAGCCAGGGCAGGCTGGTTCCAAAGCAGTTCCTAGGTCTCAGAAAGGGAGGCATCGTAAAAGGTAAAAATAGATTCCTTTGGCAATGCCAGTTAACTGATGCCCCCAAGGCAAAGCCTTAAATGGAACTCAAGGTTCCAAGAAACCAACTATTTGGGGACCATATATGAAAAGTAACTAAAGATGGACTCCAGATACCTGGTGATTACAAAAGGAGACAGCAGATCCTGTCTCAAAAAAAAACTTGTCCTGGGGAAACAGTTACCTTCCCCATTCTGCCCCCAGTGAACTCCCTCCCCCTTCCCAATCCTTAGCTACAAAAGGAATATCTATGTTCTCCTGAACTCTGGTCATTGGTCTTCTTGGTCCTATGCCCTGATCACAGTGTAGCCAGATGTGGCAACACCACCTCTCTGGTATTAAATAAAGCCAGTGCTGTAGATGGAGGTGGTTCATTCATTTCCCAGACACCAGACCCAAAATAATCACACAGAAACTATATTAATTGCAACACTGCTTGGCCGATTAGTTTAGGCTTCTTATTAACTAACTCTTACATCTTAAAATAACCCATTTCTATTATTCTGTGTATTGACACAAAGCTCATGGTTTACCTATGGTAAGGTTCCAGCATCTGTCTCCTTTTGGCAACTACATGGCGTCTCCCTTACTCCGCCTACTTTTCTCTTCTATCTCTGCTTGGAATTCCCATCTTGTTCTATTCTACCCTGTCATAGACCCAAAGCAGCTTTTTTATTAACCAGTGGTAACAAAACACATTCACAGTATACAGAGGGGGATTTCATATCACGGCACCAGCTGTTTGAAGTTATCTAAATTCTCAGCTTGTATTTCTTCCTACAAACCTAGTTCTTAAAGATCCTTACACCAAGAAGTTACCTGAAAGGGCAGAGAGAGAATTTATATCACCAGATTTCTTCAGGGCCACAGGTCAGACCAGGCCCTCATAGCAAAGACTCATCCAGCTCCAAGGACCCATCCAGCCCATTAAAGCTCAGGGCTCCAGACAAGTCAACTTACCTGCATTGTTTGTTTGTTTGTTTGTTTTAAGATTTATTTCATGTATGTGCATATTTTGCATACATGTATGCTTGTGCACCCCATACATGCAGTACTCAATGAGGCCAGAAAGGGGCATCAGAATCCCTAGAACTGGACTCTTCTAAGTGGTCAGGTGGGTGCTGGGAATCAAATGAGGATCCTCAGGAAGAGCAGCCAGTGTTCCTAACTTCTGAGCCATCTCTCCAGCCCCTGTGCTGTTGTTTTTAAATCATGTTCATTAATGTCTTTTTAGAAAGACTTGTGGAAACAGGAAGGGCCAGAGCAACTGACATCCTAATTATTAGGAGAAGCTGATAAAGAACAGCAGAGGCAGTGCAAAGTCATTCAGAAGTGAGAAGGGGGAGTGGCTTCAGTACTCCCATCTGTAGCTGACAATGGCTTCTCATACACACACCTATGGACCAACCCCACACATCTTTGCCCTGGAGGCCAGCAACCCTGGCCCATCCATCTGACACTTAATATGGCTTAGTTTAATCACAGGCATGGTTGACCAGCACTTCTTGAACACCCAATAAGTGCCAGGCTTGGAGCTGGGCATGGGCTTCTCAGTGGTTACAGGTCTTTTACAATACAGTCTCTCAGGCCTGGCTCTATCTATAGCTCTGAGTATTGGCGGCACAACCTGGGACCCCAGCTGGAGCAGGGACCCTCAACAGGCAGGGTTTGGAGAAAAGACACCACCGTCGTTGCCAACAGCTCGGCACAGCTGGCAGAGGTGAAAGACAGCCAGGAGACTAGTAGCCTGGCCCCCAGTGTCCTCTAAAGCAATTGGAAATGCAAATAAGGCATACAGTAATTCTGCACAAGTTTCAACTTTTCTTCCAGAGTCACCAACCACCTGTTATGAAATTAAAGAAGATTTATTTTTTAATTAATGTGACAGTAATTAGCAGAAAGTTCATGTTTCGAATGAAGCCTACACAAGAGGAGATAAGGATTGAATAAAGAGCGCAATTTTGCTCCCCCTAAAGCTCAGAGTGTGGATGGGATTCTGCAATGTGCCTATCTGCCTCCGTGGGCACCTGCAGCTGTGCTTGGAACATTCCGCCAAGGTGTGTGTCTGCGTCTTCCAACCAAAGAGAGCCTTGGGCCTAGTAGGTTTCTGTTTGAATCCCATGCAGCTGCCAGACTGTGTGACCCGGGGAAAGTTTCTTAACTCTCCTGAGCTCTGACTTCCCTAGAGAGAAAATAGTACTTGCCTCTCCACGATTTGTCACTAGATGCTGGGGTAAATATTCATAACCTTGCAGGGTCCAGCACCTTTGTGAAACCCTGTCAACTCCTGGCTAAAGTGCAGGCTTTTTGTGCCCCCTGCCCTGGTATGTCCCCTACTAAGCTTCCCACACCCTGAATGGCCTAGTAATTGACCTGGAGTCTCCATGAGCTGTAGCCATGTCCACTGTAATGCAAAGATGGTGATAATATCTGCCACACAGAACTGGCATGGACATCGGAAAGAGGTGATATGAGAGCCTATGATTCCAGGAAAATCTCCAGGTGAGATGACGGTAAAGGGCAGGCCAAAAATCCAAGTAGTTTCTCCCATTCTCAGTGTGGCCCTGCAGGCAGAAAGAAGGCCCAGTACACAGCTCTCCTGTACAGAGGTAGGTTTATATCCTAGACATGGAATCATAGCTCCAGAACAATCATGCTAGTGATGGAAAAAAAAAACACAATAACCTCCAAAGGTTACCCTGGAGTTTGTGGCATGCATAAAAAAGCAGGAGTGACTTCATCACTTTGATTAGAGAAAGACATTCTTATTCATCAATAAACCCTGGACCGAGTGACAGCTGCTGGAAGGGACGCTTTATCTCCTGAACATATTTCAAAAAGATAATGAGCAGCCTTTCCTGGTGGATTTGGGCATTTACCCGGAAGCATAGGATCTAATATCCTATCCCTGTCCATTCTGGAATGTTCTCTAATTCTCTGTCAATTCTCTGAGCAGCAGGAAAGGCAGCATGCCAAAGAAATACACACCTGTGCTGGGCAGGTGGTGGGAGGGATCTGTTGTCATGAAAGGAAATAAAATTCATTTTTCTTCAATTGCCATCACTTCTCAGTAATTACCTGGATGCTAATGCCTTCCGTGAAGGTTCCTCTAAGCCATAATTGAACTTTAATAAGATGTGTGTGAAGTTACAGGAAAACAAAATGACAGTCTGTAGCTGAGATGTCGGGGAAGTTGGGTGTTCACCGTCGACGCCCTCAACTTGAGGGAGAAGTTCATTAATAGTTGAGAGCTGTCACCGCTTTCCCAAAATTAATGAGAATCCAAACTTATTAAAGCAATTACCTGAAAGTAATTAGCAAGCACTCTATTCATTGTTAGGAACCTCTTGGATTATCTGGAAATGCAAAGGGACCCACAGAAATGTGATCAGGATGGCTGGGCTGGTATCTGTTCCTTCAACAATGGTGTTTTCAAAAGCAGGTGGGAAGACCAAGAGGAGCATGGAAGAACAGGGAGGGAGAGGTCATTGGGCAGAACAAAATATGTGCCAACTTTCATCCTCACTATTAATCAAATCAATGATTAATTAAAACAGTGAGATCCCATAGTTTACTTAGAAAATTGGCAGAGGGCTTTTTTGTTTGTTTTTTTCCGAGCTGGAGGAGGAAGACACTGATACAGTGGACATATGGAAGCACCTGCCAAAACGCGAGCTCCTACGGAGCTGAGTATGTTTTTAGTATGTTTTAAGTAACTACTGCACATGCGGTACAGCACTAGTGTCAGGGTGCCGACAATGCACATCTCGTGTCCACATCCGAGGATGAGTAAACAGCCCACCAAAAGCCACCACCTCAGTTATGACTCCCTACAGAATGGTTGTAGTTCTGTAACAGATAGGTGAAGGCTGTGTTTTTAGCAACTGTCTAACATTATAGGAAAGGGGCCATGTTCTACCACTACCTGGAGAAAGCAGAGTTATTAGCTTGTCAAAGACCAATCTTGAGATCCACAAAGGTTGGGTTCTGAGATACGCTCCCATCCCTCCCAGCCCTGCCGAAGGTACCAATGCCTGTAGGACCCCGCCAAAGATACCAACACCACACGGGCTCAAAAGCCTCTTGTAAGATGATAAAATGATACCGTGTTTGTAGAGAAAAACAAGTATCTTCTCCCATATACTGGAAATAGCCTCTAGAGGCTCTGCAACACCCTTGTGAATGTGCATGTTATGTAAATAGGTGTTCTGCTGTGCTGTTTAAGGAACAACAATAAAAACTCCATGTTTTTAGTACAGGTGAAATTGTTTTCTAATATTTTTGATCCACAGTTGGTTGAATCTGTGGATATGGAGCCCACAGATGTGGAGGGCTGACTCCGTATAGTTCTTTATGTGTTCAGACAAAAAAAATATATAGTTGGAGAAATCCTAAAGCATTCCGGTTGTCACTCTGTGCTGAGATTATAGCGAGCTTTTATTTTCTCCCAGTGTTTCTGTATTTTCCATTTCTCTATGAAACAAAATAGCAGTCTAAAACTGAGATGTCAGGGAAATGCTTTCAACTTTTTATTTTATTACTTATTATTTTATAATAAAATGCTGTTAGCTAATATTGCCTGAGAGCTGAGAGTGACATTCATCTGAATGCTTTAAGCTTGGCCATTTAATCCCCACAATAAAGCAATAAAGAAGGTACTGGTGGGTCGTACAATGTATAAATAAGAAATGTGAGGCACAGAGAGCATTGGTAAGAGGTACAGCGTGGGAAGGGGCAGGATTGGAGTTCGAGACCATGCAGTTGAATCTCTGACCCCAGGATCTTAATGCACTTGGGAACTGATGTCTGCTACGTATAGCCCTCTCCGATATGATGGGGAGCATGGCACAGTAAGGCCGAACAAAGTCTATAAAAGTCAAGTGACCTTGATTCAAACCCTAGTTTTGCTGCTTCCTGTGTGTGCTTGGGTACTTGGTTTCTCCTGTCTGAGCCTCAATTTAATTGTCTGTGGAGCAGGTTGGATAATCACTGCCCTGGCTAATGGGGAGTATGTCGTATATGTGCGTGGTTCTTTCAGCAATATAATGCACAGTATAAGCTTAATAATCATCTCCCTGCCAGCCTGTGGGCCCAGGAAATGACATGGCAAACATAAGGCCCCTTGGTAACTGTGCACTCATTCCTGCACAGTGCCGCTAGGCTTGCCCCTCTAGTCCTAAGTAGAGATCCTGTTCTCCTTCCATCTGTCCCTCTCCAGGCTTACCTCCTCTCTTGTCTAGTGGCCACCATGATCTCCTTGACCTCCAAAGTTCCCCAGACTGGGCTTCGTGGGACTCCAAGAAGACACCTCAAGCTCTGCAGTCTGTGATAAAGTCAGAACCCAAAATGACAGCCCTAACCTGGAGAGGGCAACCTGCCAGTCTGAGCTGGATTTGGGCCCATGGGCTCACAAATAGCCTGGTGATAAGTCGGAAGTGCAGCTAGGTGGTGGGGTGCTTGTCCAGATGAGTAAAGCCTTAGCACGCTTAGGTTCATCCACAGTGCCACACACCAGTCATCCCAGCACTCTGGAGGTGGATTCAGGAGAATCCTAAATTCAAGGTCATCCTGGCTATGTGTTGAGTCTGATGCCAGCCAGGGATGCATGAAACCCAGGCTCCAAAAAACAAACAAAAGTGATGATGGATATACCATGCTCAATAAATCTTAGCCCCCTTTCCTACCTCTGCTTGCCAATTAAGTTGGCACCAGCCCCACATTTTCACTGTAGTGTGAGGTCATTTCTGCTCATTAGAAAAATCATTAGCAGATCCTCCCTCAATTAAAACCTACGGTAGAAACATCAGACAAGATTGCTTTGCCACCTCTGTGCTGCTACCTCGCCGTTTCCCTGGAACAATCCTGCTGCGTCTCATTAAATGTGAAAAACTGGCAGGGAGGTGAAACTTGCCAAGAAAGTTGCTTGAAGATGCTTGAAGCTTTTGCCCAACTTGGTGTGTACATATGCATGTTAGTGACATCTTAGTAGCAATTATTTAGTGGCACCACACAGGTCCTTCTGTCTGTCTGGCTCTAAACACAGGGTGAACTTGGATGAGAACAATGGGATGCGTTTCTGTTTCCAGTAAATTGAAATGTGCAGTTCCTAAGGCTCGCTCGCTCGCTCACTCGCTCACTTTCACTCTCTCAATTGCTATTTTTTTTCTGCTGTATGTCTTGAAACATTTGGGTCTCCTCAGTTTTTCAGCAACAATCAAAGAAACATTCCTCCCATCTACCACTGCTTTCCTTTAATAGGCTCTGGTTAATGTAGCCTCATCTAGACTGAGATGTCGCCTGTCCTTGTTTCAAATGTGGAACCCAAATCATCAAGTGTATTTTCAGAATGGAGAAGGCAGTTCTTTGAAAGACATCAAAAAGTAAAAACAAAACAGATGCGATGAAAACCAGAATGACCCCATTTGACTCTCAGTTGGCACTAGCATGGGAGGAGGGTGTCCCAGGCTGAGTTTGTGGAAGGTGGTTTCCACCCTCAACAATGACTGAATTCATAAAAGCTCTCATGAAGGCAGCTTCCGTCCTATGTTTCTTGTATAGGCGTCTAATTCCCTCCAGCTGCTCCCTCATTCTTCCGGCCTTCTGGTGTAGACCTCAGCTATTCTTTGGAGTCCAACCAGATGGAAGTCGGGGTACAAGTGATCAGGACATGGGTATGATGCACTTTTTATTAGCAGGAAAGTCTTCTCCGAGCTCCAGAGGTGTGATCTGGCCAAAGCATCATCTTCTGCTTCCAATGCTCTGAGAGGTCTGAGCTGATAGCCCACTTCCTGCTATTCAGCTCTGAGCCAGATAGGAGCCTGCTGTAGGAGAACTGTTAGCTGAATGTCACCTGAGTCCAGATGTCACCCTGCACCCAGGAGCTCTGAAGCCAGCCCAGTGGGCTTCAAATCCCACCTCTGCCACCTTGACTATAGTTTCCTCATCTGAAGTATGGGCAAATGAGTGGGAAGGATTAAATGAAGGTGATCCTTCCTTTCTCCATTCCTCCCTCCCTTCCTTTCTTCCTTCTTTCCTTTCTTCCTTCCCTCCTCCCTTCCCTCCTTTCCTCCTTCATTAATTCTAGTCATGCAGATGGTAGCTCTCCCTCTTTCCTCACCCCAGTGTCTTCCAGGGATTCATCACAGACTCCAAGAAGGAGGGTTGGAGTTGAGTTCCCTGTACCCATTTCTGTCATGAGGTGTAGCACTTGCCTGGGGCCATTGAAGAATGTTTCTGAGACTAAATTAGAATCTGTTCAAACGACTAAGACAGAGAATGCTGAGAGAAGGGTTTGCTTCCACAGTGCAGCTCATCCTGAACACTTCTGCCTCCGCCTGCTGTGGGTGGCTACCGGCTCCGCCTTTGGACTGGCGGTGGCAGTTGGGCAAGGGGCTCTGTTAGACATAGCTTCAACCTCACTGGGACCCAGTTCCTGAAGACCAATTCTTTTCACAGAAAACCAAGGGAGGGGGCTAGGGAAGTGGGTTCATAAGGACATGAGTTCAATCCAGAACACCAACATAAAACTGTAATTCTAGTGCAGGTCGGAGCACAGACAAAGCCAAGCAGGCTTGTAATCCGTAAGTGCTAGCTTCAATGAGAAACTCTGTCTGAAAAGATAAAGTGGAGGTTAATGGAGGAGGACATCTTAAAGTCAGCTTCTGGCACACACACAGACACACACAATAATAATAACAATAATGATTAATGTGGGATTCCCCTCTGTATGCTGTGAATATCATTGGTTAATAAAGGAATTAATTTGGGCCTATAGCAGAGCTATAGGGGAACAGAGCTAGGTGGGGAAAACTAAACTGAATGCTGGGAGAAAGAAGGGAGAAGTCATGTAGCCCCACAGGGTCAGATGCCAGAACTTTGCCCAGTAAGCCACAGCCACATGGCAATACACAGATTAATAGAAATGGGTTAAAT
>LOJH01065632.1:0-10442 GCA_001685095.1 Ellobius talpinus | reverse complement strand
AGCAATCTCTCCAGTCCCCACTAGTACATGGATGTATCTTCCTTCTTTCTTTCTCCTTCCTTCCTTCCTTCCTCCCTCCCTCTCTTTAATACCCCCATCCCAGTTTCCCCTCTGTGTGCAGTGGATTTGGATTTGCCTTCATTCTACACTTGATTATAGGAAGCGTCCATTCAGACTCCAACCCACTAGTGGTGCTTCCAAGGCCCCACTCCCAGTGACCCTGAAGACAGCACAGATTAGGCTACCCTTCCTGCTGGCCATAAGTGGTAGCTGTGTCCTCCCTGCCCAGTAAGTCCAGGGTTGGCTGCAGTCCTGGGCAGTAGTAACTCTGTCAGCCTCCTTTCATGAGCTCCTCCTGAAGCCTGCCATTCCTGTGGCTTCAGGCAGGGAGTTTGGCTTCAGTCTCCCATCTGGGCAAGAAGCTCTTTGATTTTCCTTTCCTTGGGATGAGCCAAACTCTAGTTAATATTGCCTGGTTCCAGCTCCAGAATCCCATAAGCTTGTGGCTTCCGCTTAGCTCACAGTTCTGTGTTTCTGTTCCAGATTTGAACTACAGGAGTGTTTATTTAAATTTTAGTCTTGATAAACTTCATCGTCGCTGCATGTTTGGAGTAAAGATCTGTCAAAGAGCAAATTTTCAGGACTGCTGGACTTCCTTAGCAGATGGAAGCGTCTGCAATGCCTTCACTTCTATCCTCAGCTCCCCTTTAGATGACAGCACAATCTAGAATATTACTTCATAAACAAGCAATTCTTTAATAAGCACATGATTACTGTTTAGAAAGAATAATGGCTCTTGGGCTGGGAGAACAGCTCAGTGGTAAAATGCTTGCCTAGGATGTGGGAGACCCTGGATTCCATCCCCAGCACTAAGGGAAAAAAAAGCAATAGTTCTTTAAATAATTTTGTCTTTCATCTGCTTATCTAATTAGCTTACCAAATGTTCTAATTCAGTTATTATGGTATTGAAAATATTAAACTCTTTACCTTCCAGCTAATCTTCACAGAATAGCACTTTTTTAAAGAAAGAAAAATACTGAGGAAAATTTCTTAGCCCCTAAGTCCCAGAATTTCCTAATGATTATTTTTTTTACCATGTAAACAAGCCCAGGAGTAAATGAAATGTGGTTTATTGCTTATACTTCCTGGAATGTCTGCAGCTATTGCAGAATTATAGCATCTCAGTGTTGGGAGACATTCTTCATATGACCACACTGAATCTTTTCTTCCCCTGTTGGTCTGCATAAAATTTGTGAAGGTTAGTCACTAATGGGCTAAGACTGTAGAGAATTCTGTGGCAAAGGTAAAATCCCACTTCAAAGGAAGCTTAGACACCCAGCTGGCCCCTTTGAAGAGAACTTATACCCATGAAAAATCTTTTGAAACTTTCTGATGGAACCTGATAGAGTAAGAAGGCCAGTGCCCCCTCCTCATCACAAACGGAGCTGTGCCACACACGGCATGCTGGTTCATGTTTAAGAAAAAGCCGTCGAAAAGAACAAGGGGGACAGGAGGGATGGTTCCGAGGTCAAAAGGACTTGACACTCTTGCAGAGAACCCAGGCTCTGTTCCAAGCACCCACATGGTCATTCACAACCATCTTACCTCCAGCTCCAGGAGATCTAATGCCCTCTTCTGACCTCCTAAGGTATCAGGCATCCATGTGGTACACACACATACATGCAGATGAAATATTCATACACTAAATAAAAAAATCTAAACCCAAATTTTTAAAAGAAAACCAGAAACAACCAAAAGCTTGGGGAAACATTTGCCAATTTCCATGATGCAAATACTCGCACCATGGCTGAATTCAAGTTATCAGCTTGTCATTACTGATTACAGAATTGGGAAGAGGTGCCCACAGTCGGTTCTCTGGGCTGATAAGAGTCAGTTTCATCACATGAAATAGCTACGATATGAAATCCACTTCTCTTCAGACCACCACTTAACCTCTCAGAGGGATGAGTGGAGTGACCACTCCTCCACTGCCATCCAGTCTTCATGTCACCACACTGTCCTCATTTCTCCCAGGCTTGGCTGATGTAAAACCTATTGCCAGGCCTTACACCTTATCTCTGCCTCCACGTGTGTCTCCAAAGAGATGCTCTGCACTCTCTCTGAAGCCCATTTCTCTTCTCTCCCCACACTTTGCATTGTACCATCTCACCCGGTCCTGTAGCCTTAAACACTGTCAAGCACTGTTAACGAATACATATTTATCTGAGTTCCAGGCTGATGTAAGCCAGCTGGCTTCTCAAATATCTCAACAACTCATATTTAAGTTATCTGAAGCAGAAGTCTTGCTCCCACTCCTCCCATCTTCTTTGTCTAAACAGAATTCCCTTCTGGCTACTCATTTGCTGAAGTCCCAGACCTACGAGGGATCTTTTTGGAAAGTTCCTCTCCCATAATAACCATTATGAAATACTATTGAATCCACTCTCAACAGGCTTCTCAACTCTCTCTGTAGCTCCCCCCACATCATCTCTCCAATGGAACACTGCCACTCAGCTCCCAAGCCCCATCCCAACCCCTTCTGCCCTCCTTCCTGTGTCTCCTCCCCACCCACCACCAGCTAAAGAGACTTCAGAGAACATGCTCAAGCCTTCCTTAGCTTCTCATTGCAGTGATTCATTCATTCATTCATTCAAATGGATAGTCTGGAACCCAGTCTCACACACAGTAAGCAAGCACTCTAACACTTGGCTTCTCCCCAGCCTCCACTGAAGAGTTCATTTTCTTTCCCTTTTTGTGTGTGTGGGGGGTATGTCTCACCTTGTAGCTTTGACTGGCTTAGAACTCATTTTGTAGACCAGAGTGGCCTTGAACTTAGAGTTCCACCTGCCTCTGCCTCCCAAATGCTGGGACTAAAGGCATGTGTCACCACATGTGGCTTATTTTAATTTTTCAGCTTCACCTTCTGTCATTTCTCTGTCTACAGCACTATAATCAGTTGAAGTGTTTCCCATCTTAACACATGAAGTTTCTTGTCTTCACTTACACACTGAAATGCTACCCCTTGCTCATCAGCTTCTACCTAAAACCCATCATCTGGGGGCTAGAGAGATGGGCCATCCGTTAAGAGCACTGGCCACTCCTGCATAGGACCTGGATTCCATTCCCAGCACACGTGACCCCTCACAACTATTTGTAACTCCAATTTTGGGGACTCTGGTGACCTCTTCTGGCCTCCTCCAGAACTGCACATTCATGATGCACATACTTTTCTGCTGACAAAATAATCATACACACAAAATTAGAATAACTCAATCTTCAAAAGCAAAAAAAAATACACTCACCATTTGCTTCCAACTTTTCTTTTTGGCTCTTGGGTTTTTCTCAGAGATCAAAACCTGGTCCTTTCTGATGGTTTCCAACAGTGTGGATGGAAATTCATTTCCCTCACAGTGTTTCATATGATTTGCAGTCCTAAGCACTGAACGGTTCATTTATTTCATTTCTGTGCCCCTCCCCAGTCAGCTGTAAGCACAGTGAGTGCCAGGACTGTGTCTGGTACGCTAATTGTAAGTCAAGGTCACAGTAAGTCAAGGTCACAGTAAATCAAGGTCACAGTAAGTGCTCAGTGACAAGGTCATGTGTTAGATGGTAAAAGGGACAAACAAGTGAAATGGATAAAGCATCAGGTTTAGGTTGTATATGTAAAACATGAATAGAGTTAGTTATTGGCATTGTAGCTTTTAGGGTACTGTCATGGGGGCAGGAGGGGAACAATTGAAGTCCCTTTGATGATAGGACTCTTATAACAATGTGAAGTTGGCTTGTTCATCCCTAGAAAGCAAATTAAGAAAAAGAAAAGGTACCCCAACTATGATTACACTCAGAACTAAGGATCAAGTAATGCTACCACAACACAGATTTAATTCATCAAGTGGACCCCAGAGACCCTAATAATTATGTTTTACAGCACACAAAGAAAGTTTTAATATGATTTTATGAGATCAACAGACACAGTATGAGTGTGAGAGCCCCCTAGGAGAGTTATCAATTGTTAACTTAGACAAATGCACGAACACAAGAAACTATAGATAATACAGTGTAGCTCTGACTTTATGATGAGCAGGACCTAGGAGACACTTCTGGCCATTTCTGCTCCTTTGACAGTGGCTCAGTATCCCCCATGACATTATTCTGAGTCACACACTCTCAATTGTTTATATTCACTGCACAGAACTCTGTGTCTCGGTCCACCGCAGCTCCTCTAAGCAGCCTGGACATGCACATTGGTTCTTGGTGATGCTTATTCCCAGGTCCTTCTGGATAGTTCTCCCTCCCACTGAAGCACAGAGATCTTCTTTACTCAAAGCTTTCGGTATTTGCCTCTTTCCTGGGAATACCTTTCCTGGTTTAGTTTCCTCTGTGTCACATGGTACTGAGATAGACTCTCAGGTTTTGTAAAAGAGAATGTCTTCTGTTTCCCAGGGGTAATCTGTTGGGGAACATTATTTTAAGGTGTGTTGTTTTTGTTTATGCTGCATTTGTTTAACTCTGTGAAGCTGTGATTCTTTGCCTGCCTAAAACACCTGATGGTCCTAATAAAGAGATGAATGGCCAATAGCGAAGCAGGAGTGAGAATGGGTGGGGCTGGCAGGCAGAGTATAAATAGAAGGAGAAATGAGGGAGAGGAGGAGCAAGAGAAAAAGGAGAGGAGGACATCAGGGGTCAGCCACCCAGCTACACAGCCAGCCACGAAGAAAGAAGTAAAGAAAGGTATACAGAAATAGAGAAAGATAAAAGCNTGTGAAGCTGTGATTCTTTGCCTGCCTAAAACACCTGATGGTCCTAATAAAGAGATGAATGGCCAATAGCGAAGCAGGAGTGAGAATGGGTGGGGCTGGCAGGCAGAGTATAAATAGAAGGAGAAATGAGGGAGAGGAGGAGCAAGAGAAAAAGGAGAGGAGGACATCAGGGGTCAGCCACCCAGCTACACAGCCAGCCACGAAGAAAGAAGTAAAGAAAGGTATACAGAAATAGAGAAAGATAAAAGCCTAAAGACAAAAGATAGTTGGGATAATTTAAGATAAGACAAGCTGGCAACAAACAAGCCAATCTAAGGCTGGGCATTCATAACTAAGAATAAGCCTCTGAGTGTGATTTATTTGGGAGCAGGGTGGTGGGCCCCCAGAAAAGCCAAAAGAGTAAAATATCACATAACAGTAATCATCATTGATTTGTTAAGTGTGTGACATACGAGAGACATGAAATAGACCTTACAATGCCTTTTATATCTGTCGTTCACTGACAAGAATAGGATTAGGATAAATAGCACTTCCCTTCTCAGTGGTTTGGGATAGGTTGTAAATTAGAATAACTTGTGGTAAGACAATTCAAGTTCTAATCTGCCCCAGCGAGTGTTAATGACTTCACTAAAGCGTCCCACATCTGGCCCCTGTGCCCAGGGAGGACTCGTGCCCATGGCTCACTGTGCACCTTTGGGCTTCAATGCCTTCAAAAATTTTGCTTTTGTGGACCAGCTTTGCAGAGTTTTGAAGTACTATGTGGAAATTACAAGTTCCTAATTCAGAGTCTTCATCCAATTTGCTGGAAGGCCTTCCACAAATCACCTCCGGTCATTCCTTCACCTTGACCTGTTGTGAGCGGAGGCCAGCCAGCGCACCAAAGGAGAGAACCTGAAATCTCACAGTCCAGTCACGGCTGCTGACCTACAGCAAGGAGAGACTCAAAGTATGTATGCAGTCCTACCAGAGGTTTGCTTTTTATAAAGAAAGAGAACACTCTCTGAATTTAACATTCACACTTTCTTCCCAGCCAAACCTGATGGCAGGAGCCAGAATAATTAAAAAAAAATCGAGAAAGCAGATTTTGGCATAGGTTACCTTTAAAACCTTCAGAGAATGAGGTTCAAGCCCTTTTTGTTTTAAATTTTGTTTTCTATTGTTTCAGAGACCATCTTCATTCCTTCTGTCACAGAATGTCACGGGCTTTGCTTAATTTTTTCGTCTTCAGGTCACAGCAAGTAATTTTTCCATCAGATGGTAGGAACAGTCCTACCTCTTGAGATTCTCTTTCTTAAAATTCTTTGTTGGAGCTGAAGTCTGACTCTATTTTAAGAGATGTGTTCTTCTGATGTGATCATTAAATCACGCAGAGAAGGGGGTGCAGTCCAATTCTGACTGCTTGGAGAAAATTTAACACATGCCAAATGGAAAGGTTTTGGTTTTAATTACCACCCCTGGACAAACAGCCCATGTGGCCCAGGCTCTGCCACCCAGAGACATCAGCGGCCCCTGCTCTGTCTGGGAAAGTTTTATGAACCAAAAACAAAACAAAAAACCATGGCGCATATTCTAGTTTGAGAGGAATGTCCAAGAAAATTGTCCTCCTTCTCTTCTCATCGCAACATGTCATTACAGCAAGATGGAAGCCTGGTCATTCCAGTGTGACTTCCTCCTGAGGCTGCAACCCTGAAAGTGTAGCAGTGAGGCAAGGGGTGAAGTCAAAGCGCCAGACTCCTTTTAGGGCCACAGACCTTGTTCTAAAATGGATATTCCTTTGGGCTCCTTGGTGTTAGTCTGTGGGGGTCGTGGAATCAATGGGGCTCTGTCTGCCTAAGAACTCTTAAGTCCTGGCAATTAGGAACTAACTGGTTTGTCTGGTAGCCAAAGGAGCTGCCTATGTTTTAAAGGTTAGGAGTTCAAATCCTGTGGGCTTGCTCTTGGATTTAAGTATGCACACATCTTAGTTGAAGAAGCCATAACACTGCACAGTGGAATCTGGCTTACCAACAACTAAGTTCTAGCTATGATTAATTAAACAAATGCTGCCCATGGAATTCTTTACCTCGAAGTTTCTGGACAAAAGGGACCACATTCCAGAAGGCACCAGAGAGTTGCTTTCCACACTTCCTGCTTCCTACAGAGTACATAGCCTTGACTTTCATCACCTAGACACAGTCTATATTTCCAGTCTCTAAACTCTGATACACCAGCAGCCCCAGGCCTTGTCCCACTTCAGTTTCTCATGTCCTGACTGGTCCAGGAAGTAATAATTTACAGATTTGAAAGTATGAGAAACAGGCGTCACAGGCAGAAAATACAACCTGTGTTAGAGCACGTGATTTTGGCAATCCAATATACATAATACCTTGTTTTATGGTGTTTTACTATTCAGAAGGCATTTTATATAGATGGTCTCCTATCATTATCATAGTCCTTGGATAAGGAAATATTGTGCCCATTCCACAGACAAGAAAAATGAGGCAGGGGAATGAGGAAAGGACAATCAGTAACTATTAAGCCAGACGATAAGTGAGCTCAGGTGTGCGATTACACAGCAAAGTGACCACAGATAGTGACAATATTCCATGTTTCAAAGGAGGCAGGAGATGTGGGAGTGAGACCTCAGGCGTTTAATCTCAGCACTTGGGGAGCTGAGGCAGGAGAATTGTTGTTAGTTCAAAGCCAGGGTGGGTTACAGTGGGACTCAGTCTCGACAACATTAACAACAACAAAAAGGTAGAAGAAAATATATTGTATATTTTCCTGACAAGGAAATGAGAATTGAGATGAGAAAAAATGGTTACTCTCACTGGTACATTCTGCAATACACACACACGTCAACACACCACGGGAATATGCACAATGTTATGTATCAATTTTAAACAAAAATAGGGACCAGGAATGTAGTTCAATTGGTAGAGTGCTTGCCTAGCAAGCAGGAAGCCCTGGGTTTGATCTGTAGCACACCACTAACCAGACATGGTGGTGCACACGTAGAGCACAGCACTAGGGAGGTAGAGGCAAAAAGACCAGAAGTTCAGTGTTATCTTTGGATATCTAGTGAATTCAAGGCCAGCCTAGGATATGTGAGACTTTGTCTCAAAAAAAGGAAAAGTTTTAAGAAAATAAAAATAAATTTTAAAAAAAGAAAAGGTGAAATTCAGAGAGGTTAATGAACTTTTTTAATGGACTGGGGTGCAGCTTAGGGAGTGAGACCTTGCCTGGCACGGACAAGACTCTACACACCATCCCCAGAACTGCCAGAACATGGGACTAAACTAAAACACCCACAAACTTCCTCAAAATCACAGAGCTAATTAGTGTCAAAGTTCTTGAACTTAGCTTTACCACTCCTTAAGCTTTCAACAGTACAGAACTGTTCTTATTTATTTTATTTATTTGTGGGGAGAGGGCTGTTGATCAAATCTAGGATCGCACACATCCTAGGCAAGCATTGTTCCAGTGAGCCACATCCCTGCCTTAGAATCACTTCTAGTACAATAAATAAATAGATAAACAAATAAAAGCCACCAAATTTGAATGCTTCACAGTGTTTTTGTATCCCAGTTTCTGCCATGGATCCTACTTTACGGAGCTGTATTTGCAATGCCCCTGCCATCTTGGAAAGAAAGAAAAGAAAGGACATACTGACTATCCCTATTAAGTCAACAACACACTGCTGAAAGTGAGTTCATTAAGTTATCTTGTACTCAAGTCCTTCTTATACATCACAAATGAAGGAAACAATGAGCCCTCCATGCCCTCTGGCTCTGAGGATGCCTGAAGTTAGAAATTTCCCAGCACCTGGGACCTGGAGCTGCCACTACAGGAAGTCCTGTCTTTTAAATTAAGCCTCCAGCCATTTCCTTTCCAGTGACTCTTACTGCCAATGGGGCTTTGGACAGATCACTCCCATGAAAGCTTTTCCTAAATGTGTGAGATGAAGACGATAGTGTGGCCTGCTCCCTACCTACCCAACAAAAGTGAAGAGCAAAGCCATACGATAATGTCTATCACGTGCTTTGAATGCATAAAAAGACAGGGTCTAGGAGCAAGAGTGTAATTATATTGAGTCACCAATGGTATCATCGTCTATAGTTTACATATGTGGCTGTTGCCTTAGATGCAGCTGAATGTGTGGCTACCATGTTTGATGTTTTAAGGACATGAACATGCTACAGAAATTAGCAGAAAAGTTTACATTGAGAAAGGCAAATATCCTTTTCTTTTAAATTCCTACACAACCATAATTTATTTTAGGCTATCTGCTTCAGCTCAGCTTGCAATGGGTACCACACCCTAGCTTCGCAAAGTCCTCCCTTCATTTCTTTGTCAGGCAATGCCTCCTATAGTTGGGTCAGAATGCCATGGTGGGAAGATGCCCTACGGAAGAAAGAAAATGTATCTTCAAGCAACGATCAAAATTTGGAAGCCCAAATATCCATGACTTCCATAGCCATGATTCTAGAAACCCTCAGGCTGTAGACTCTGTACCCCAGCAATGTCCTGGCCTATGTCTAAGAGAGCTGAGCCAGGCCGTCCTCTGATAACCCACCACTGGAACTAGCTAAAAAGAATTCTCAAACTTAAAAACCCACAATCCATAACCAAATCGATCATCTCTTGGTATGTCAGGAACTCTATGAGTGCTGAGGCCATGAGCATTAAATTGTTATTTCCAGAGCTGGGGATATGGTTTAGCTGGTAAAGTGTTTGCAGCACAAGCATGAAGACTCAGGTTCAAATCCCCAACACCCATGGGAAAAGCAGGAGTGTAGTGACTCACACAAGTCTGAGCAGAAGCGAGAGGGCCCCAGGCATTTGCTGACCAGATGGTTTAACAGAATCAGGGTGCTTTGGGTTCAGGGAGAGGCCCTAACTCAAAATTAATTAATTAATAAAAAGGTAGAGAGCTACGGAGATGAATCATAAGATGAAGGTGCCTGTCCCCAAGCCTAAAAACATCAGTTTGGTCTCTAGGATCCATGTGGCAGAAAGAGAGAAAACTAACTCCTGTGAGTTGTCCTCTGACCTCCACACAGAACAATAGCTACTATATATGACCATCCCTACCCCTGTGCATAAATAAATATGATTTTAAAAAATGACAGGCATGGGCGAGAATATGGTCCCCTACACCAAGGATGAAGGTGCTGACAGTCACAGTGAGAATGTGGTCCCCTACACCAAGGATAAAGATGCTGACAGTCACAGTGAGAATGTGGTCCCCTACACCAAGGATGAAGGTGCTGACAGTCACAGTGAGAATGTGGTCCCCTATACCAAGGATGAAGATGCTGACAGTCACAGTGAGAATGTGGTCCCCTACACCAAGGATGAAGATGCTGACAGGCACAGGTGAGAATGTGGTGCCCTACACCAAGGACGAAGGTACTCAGGTTTTCCTTTGACTTCTCTCACCTTTGAAAATAATAATAATAAAGATGTCGCCACTCCACTCACTAAAAATCCCATCTCACTGTGTGGACGTCTATGTCGTCACAAAGTACTTTTTCACCCTCTTCTGTACATGTGCTGGCCTAGAGCTGAGGACTAAACAACACAACAGAAATATTCTCTTGGTATCAGGCACTGTGGTACACGTCTGTACTCTGGAAGCTGAGGCAGGAGATTGCAAGATGGAAACCTGCCTTGTCTACATAGTGAGATCCTGTCAAAAAA
>LOJH01065631.1:0-10442 GCA_001685095.1 Ellobius talpinus | reverse complement strand
CCAAGGTCCCCAGCTCCCAATTTACTCAGGAGATCTTTTTCTACTTCCCTCTTCCCTTTTTTGGTTTTCGTGGTGGACAAGTGAATAATAATATATTTATTAGTGATAGCATAAAGTCCAACGTGACGTTGCACAGCTTCTGTTCTGAATGCTACTCAAACTGTGTAGAAGTTCATTGAGTTGTATTGTCTTTGGGTCTGGTTAATTTCAGAGTTTAACTTGCAATCTTCTTTTTTGAAATAATAAAGTTTGAAATAAAACAATTAAAGTGAGTTAACCCAGTAGGATCTGTTGATCACCTACTCGTGAGATTATCCCTCAGCAAAGCTGCTTCACCTGTAGACCCGAAATCAAAAGGCATCACTTTCTTCTTTCCTTTTATACATCTCCTTCCTTCCACCAGCTGCCAAGATTTGTAGCTTCCTCGCACTGTTGTCATTCAAAATTTAATAAACTGGCCTTTAAATTTTCTTTTGAGTCCGTTTAAAAATTCTATTATTAAAGAGACTAAGAATTCACAAAATGGTACCCCTATTCTCTGCTGACATATTGACTTCTGAATATTTATGACATGAACTATCCAAGTAAATATGTATTGCCCCTTATGCCATTAGCTCTTCGAGTGCAGAAGACCCATTCTTCAGATTGCTTTCTACAGAGCAACTGTACAGGACACACCTAGATGCTCAATAAGGGCTGATTAAATTGGCCTGACCTGCTTGGGACAAGCAGAGCACTTCAAACTACTCAAAATGTAAAAGATTAATTAGTTTTATTTATGTGTATGTATGTCTGTGTATGTCATGTGCGTGCAGGTACCCGCAGAGGCTGGAGAAGGATGGGTCTTTTGAAACTGGAGTTGTGAGTAGCCGGTTGTGGGTGCTGGAAGCTGAATACAGGTCCTCCGGAAGATTACCAAATAGTTGTAACCACTGAGCAGTATCTCCAGACCTTCAAGCTAGCTGATTGCTTTGGAGTGCAGTTTCTTCCTCTGTAAAATGGGGATAATAACTGTTAGGAATTTGCGTTCTTGGGGTTGTTGGGAGGTAGAGAGTGAATAAAAAAAATGAAAATGGTTCAGTTCTATAGCGATTAGGCTGGGGGAAGGGAAGCAGAAGCTCAGCCCCTGGGAGGGAGAGGTTTAGGGTAGGCGCTGAGTGAGGAGTGCTGGGAGGAGTCACAGGTACTGAGACCTAACAGACATAGCATGTATAAGTTGTCTACCCCATCATTCAGCACTTGTTCACTATCTTCTCAATTGATAGATACTAATTTGACAATATTAATTTCCGCCTGCTGGTGGAAAGAGGCCACATTTCTTACATAAATCTGTAGGTATTTAATTCAGTTTGTAGAGCAACACTGGTCCATCTTTAATATTGGGGCAGGAAACAATATTTAGCATCTCATAGCTATCTCCTGAACAGGGACGCTTTGGGGGACTGTTTTTGAGCAGCTGCCCGAGAGTAAAAGAACAGGGCTTTCTTTAAGATTAAGAGATAGAACTGGGACTTTCAGACACAGGAGCAGACACACTACTTCATTTAGAAAACGTTTAAAGCTAAATCAAATAATGCCGGGGCATTATCCAGAAAGCCGAGGATCCCGCCCCTGCTCGACATCACAAAAGGAAGCAGCGAAAAACTCGGGAACTATTTGCCGTGGGAGCAAAGACTGCTAAGCGTGAGAAAGCGCTTCCGCGCTACTGCGCAGGTGCCAGTAGCAGGGAGCTTCCGGTTGAAATTCCGCCTCGAGTTCTGCCGGCTCCAATCTGAGCTGGGTGATCGGGTTGTGTGCGTCCTTCTTAGCTTCACCCGGAAGCTGATGGCTTGAGCGAGGAGCGCGAAGGCGCGAATATGAAGTAAGGCTTTAGTTTCTCTGTGCAAGGGGGAGTGGGATGCGGATGGCCGCCCACAAAGACGGTGACCGGTCCTCGCCGGGGTGGTAGAGCCTTCATGGACTCGGGGCGGCAGAAGATCGGTATCTAGAAGGTAGGCTGTGAGGAAACCTACTTAACGTCTTTCACTTCTCCCGCGCAGCCTTTTAACCAAGGTGAAGCTGATCAACGAACTGAACGAGCGAGAGGTTCAGCTCGGGGTGGCAGAAAAGGTGTCTTGGCACTCGGAATACAAGGACAGCTCCTGGATCTTTCTTGGTAAGGTACACAGTTTTCTCTAGCAGTGCTGTTCAGAGTCGCTGCGCCCCCGCTCATTCCTTCTGACAAATCTAGTCACCCACACTCTTGTAGCCTGTCTGCCCACAGGTCCGTTTTTGATTTTTTTTACTCGTCCCTTTTAAGTTGTCTTAAAAAACAGTGCTTTTTAGAATTGTTATTTACCATTCCTTGTACTTAAAATCTTGCCACTTGTTTGCTCAGAAACAGTTAACTCCACAATGAACCCATTATAATGCCAAAGAAACTGAGGTGCAGACAGGTTAATAGAGTTTTTAAGGTGACACACTGCAGTACTTAAAACTGTAAGATTAGTGCTCATTGTTTCATGCTTACTATCTGCCTTTCCTCAAAATTATTTTCTCCTCTGATTGACATTTGCTTCTAGTCCTTTGCTGTTTTGTTAGGCACCAGGACAAACATTAGCCAGCTTGGAAGACACTGAGGGCGGACTCTTCACTCAAAATCAGCTCCACTCCTGCTGAAGATTTAAAATGCCACCTGAAAAAGGTGGAGGTACCTCGGTTTGTTCATTAAGGGAAAGCTACTTCTCCTGATGAAAAGAAAACAGTCTGTATTACATACACCCTTGGCCCTGGGTGACTATGGAACATTTTAAGCAAACCTAAGTACTACATACTAGTGTGTCCCTTCCTTAAGACTTAATCCAACTGGGTTTAAGATCATCTGGCTAGGAGTCGCCTGCAAGGAAAGTTCATTCACCTGAAGACGGGAAGAAAACGATCCCATTAATGAAACAGTGTCCTTATACACCCCAGGAGGTTCTCAGTGCAGTTGTTTGCCGATTGCTGCTAAGTCTACCTGCTGTTCTGACTTCTAACTTATCCACCCCCTTCCCTTTTATCCCTTCTTTGGATACTGACTGAAATCCTGAGCATGCTTGCCCCAACACACTAAACTTTCTTATTTCAAATCTAAAGGCTCTCCTGTTCCCTTGCAGCCGCTTCTCAGCCTCCATTTCTGAGCATGCCTGCCTGCCTGATTCAGTAGGCACAGCAACATGTTCCTTATTTCCCTCCTCCCAGTAGCTGGTGTAACTGATGACTTGCTGGACCTTAAGCTTCTTCCTTAATCTGTTTTAAAATTACTAGCGAGACTAAGAACCTGCAAAGGGGAACCGTTAAGTCCCTGGTAACAATATTACTATCCTGTGTTCACTCTATGACTTTTGAAAGAGGGTGTTCCACTAGATAGTGTGTTAAGCACTTTCTATGCACAGTTCTATGGCTATGACATTCCCGTCAGGCAAGTATACTGATGACCCCTGTCTACACATGAGGGAAAAGTCATGGAGGGGAATTGATGTCCTCTGAAATGCATAATAACATTTTTTATATCAATAATTCCTAGTTTGTGTGTAGCTGAGCATAACGGCATATTTGAACTCAGTGTGAGATCTGAGTCTTGTACAGGAAATGATCTGCTTTATTATAGGGTTTTGGTTGTGAGGACTGAATGATAAGATTCATTTGTTAAATGGTGACTCCTTTCTACTCAGAATTAATCACTTTTATTCCTTTTTTTGAGACAGTCTCATTATGTAGCTCTAGCTGTTCGGGAACACACTATGTAGACCAGGCATGCCTCAAACTCAGAGATCCGAGAGTTACTTTTCCTCTGGACTCTTGTCACCTTCCTCACTCTGTCATTGTATGAGGCTGATTTTTGTGAGCTCAAGGCTTACTGACTCTGCAACTCCAGTGTCTGTTAGTGCATAGTATGCGGTAAACATTTGATTAATGCTTGCTGAACTGGACTGTACTTTTTTTTCCTAGGAGGGCTTCCTTATGAACTGACAGAAGGAGACATCATCTGTGTGTTCTCACAGTAAGTCCTCTTTCATTCCCTACTTTCTGGGTGCACAGAGCACTTTGCTTCCTTAGTTTATTTTTGTAATGCTAAAAAGGCATTACATCTCTAACACCAGTAGAAGAGGCTGAGGTAGGAGGATCACCATGAGTTTGAGGCCAGCCTTGGCTACATAATGCATTCTAGGTCAGCCTTTACTACAGAGTGAGACCTTGTCTCAAAAGGCCACCAATTTTCATTGTAGGCTGAATGACATCCCTGCATGGGGAAAGCTAGAGCTTTGATCAGTCCCAGGATAGATAAGGTTCCAGAATATTATCACATGGGAGATCCCAGAGCTTGGAACATTTAGAGGCTGTCTGGGGGACTCTAGTCCACTTCTGTCAAGTTTTTACTGAACCTTGTTCAGAATGGGCTTGCATTGGAACAAAGTGGAATTCCCAGGAGGGTACAGTGTCAGGGCCCCTTGACCTTATCTGTGTGGCATTGTAGAATTAGGGCAAAGCACTGAAAAATTGGGCAAAACAGAAACAGTTTTAGCCTGGTATGCTTTATCAGCATTGCTGCATTGCTGTCTGAAATGGTTTTACTAATTTCCACTCTCACTGAAATGCCTATTTATCCAAATCCTTTTTTTCCCTTTTGATAAAGGGTTTCTTGGTGTAGCCCTGGCTGTGCTGGAACTCCCTATCCTGTTACTTTACTGTTTATTTTTGTCATTGTTTATCATCAATGCTGTTTAATTTTCTATATAAGCTATTGTATATATTCTGCAAGCAGATACTTTTACATTTCTTATATCTATTTATCTAATTGTATTGGCTATAGCTCCATTATATTGTCAAATAGTTCTCAACCTTTGTTGAATCACATTTACTATTTTGCACTAAGATTCTAAATTTTGGATTGGGGTGTGTGTGTGTGTATATATATATATATATAAAATCATGTAACTTATATATCAATTCCCATTTTATTTTCTGATTTTTTTGATTTATAAAGCTTTATTTAGAATTCGTTTTAGAAGTAAGGTAGGCTATTTTTGTATTCAGTTAATTTTTTGCTTTGATCTTTATTAAAGCCTGTCTTTATTACGCTAGTTTTATTTTATATTCATTCTTTTTGAGGAGTCAAATTCTTCAAGGTTACAGATTTTCCTGAGTGTAGCTTCTAGAAATTTTCATGTTTTTTAAATTTTGTTTAATTTTTCTTTCATCCAGCTATTACCTAAGAGATAGGTTTCAAGTTCAGTTTAGTGGGAAGTTTTCTTTTTAATTATGTTTTTTTAAATTTTATGTGTATGGGTATTTTGCTTGCATATATGTCTGTACTATGTAAGTGCCCAGGCACAGAAGAGGATACCAGACTCTTACTGATGGTCATGAGCCTCCAAGTGGGCGCTTAGGAAGTGACCCTGGGTCCTCTAGGAAGAGCAACCAATGCTCTTAGCCATTGGAATCATCTCTTTAGCTGCAGTAGCAGGTTTTGTTTAAAATATTATTTCTAGTTTTATCACACTAATTGGTAAGTATATACTGTAGACTTTTAGAGTTTATTTTTAACTAGTTCTTTTTTGTTTTTTGTTTTGTTTTTCGAGGCAGGGTTTCTCTGTATAGCTTTGGAGTCTGTCCTGGAACTTGCTCTGTAGTCCAGGCTCACCTCGAACTCACAGAGATCCACCTGCCTCTGCCTCCTGAGTGCTGGGATTAAAGGTGTGCACTACCACTGCCTGGCTATTTTTAACTAAATTATATATTTATATATATATAGTTATGTGCTTGTGTGTGTGAGAGAGAGAGAGTGTGTGAGTGTGTGTGTGTGTGTGAGTGAGTGTGAGTACTCACTGTAGAATCAACCCAGAGGCATCAGAGTCCCCTGGAGATACAGAGGTTGTGAGACACCTGGCTTGGATAATGGGAACTAGATTTGGGTTTTCTGCAAGAGCAGTAGGTGCTCTTAACTGCTGTGTTGTCTTTTTTTTTCAGAAGCTTTAGTGCTTATTGATATTTATTTTGGGACCTTTCAAATAGTGAATTTAGTTTGTTTCATGAATTCTTAAAAATAATTTATATCATTATACACTTCAAAAATACCTATATGTTTACTAGTCTGACATTAGTGGATTATTGGTAATTATTTTTATTTCCATTTTTTTGTTATTTGATATTAATTCATCTAGTCTTATTTTTGTCAACTTTGTTTTAAATGTAAAAATCTCTGATAAGTGTCTGTTTCTTTTGTGTAGCCCTTGCTGACCTGAAAATCGAAATATAAATTAGGCTGGCTGGCCTCAAACTTATGGAGATCTGCTTACCTCTGCCTCCACCCACACCTGCCCAAAAGTTTTGATTCATGAGTTATGTTTTTTTTCAATGCAAAATAACTTTGTCATTTTCATTTAATGCATTCATTTTGGCCCTATTATATTCTTATTTAACTTTTTATTTTCAACCTACTGTGTCATCTTAATTGATTTCTCCTGTACTGAGTATTTGAGTTTTGTTTCAGTATGAAAATTTTTGCATTTTAAATGAATAATACATTTTATCAACTCAACAGATATGGGGAGATCGTCAACATTAATCTTGTGAGAGACAAGAAGACTGGGAAATCCAAAGGATTCTGTTTCCTGTGCTATGAAGATCAGAGGAGCACAGTTCTGGCTGTTGACAATTTTAATGGAATTAAGGTAAATTTGCTTACTATGCAGGATTTGGCTGGACTTCTGTGTACAAGGTAGGCTTCATTCTTTTTTGCTTGCTGTTTACAGGTGCAGAAAAAGTCCTGGTCAGCTGGATGTATTGTGGGGGTTGTAGAGGTGCCTAGACACACTGGATAGGGAATGATTCCAGGAAACCGTTTTCTGGCTCATGCATCTGCTGGGATTTAATTCTTTTTCCCTATGTGTTAGCAAACTGTCATTCCAGAAACACTGGTACTATGCCCCCTTATCTGGGGGATGTTTTTTCTTATACACATTTTCCATCTGTTTTAGTGCATTAGAGACTAGAAACCCTGCTCTTGGATGTTGTGCTGTACTAGAGAACCGGGGGCTTCATCAGGGCTTTAGGAGCTAAGACAACCATCTGTATTTAGTATATGATTCTAGTGACTTAACTTATTGGCACTTGGAAACTCTTTACTTAAATATGCTGACCAATTCTATAAAAATAGGCCATTCTGGAATTTTAAGGGAGTGACCTTCAGAAGATGTTGCCATCAAAGGAAAATTGCTTTTTTTTAAAAAAATGTATCAAAATGAGAAATAGAATGGATGACAGAAGCTTCTCAGGCTTAAAGGCACACGTAAAAATGTAGTCTTGGAATGGAAGTTAAACTGAAATTCCGGGTTCAGATGCTGTTACCTGTATAGAAGTGTATCTACTTGAAAATAGACTGTTTATAAAGCAAAGGGTTCATTTTATTGTTGTTCACCTGCACAACTATAGTCTATAGTCCAATAATCAGTGGAAACTGAAAGGTCCTGTGTGGCAGGAGCAGAAGAAGATATGAGAGCTTAAGAAAAAAAGGAAGTAAAAAGATAATCATGGAACTAAATTTCAAGCTCCCACAGTGAAGCTCATGGGAGTCTGATGGGACCATGTATCCGAGTAGCAAGTGAAAATCACATCAATCTTCTGCCTTTAGGCAAAAAATAAATACATGGGAAAAAACAGAAGGGAAGGAAGATGAGAGAAGAGAGTAACACACATTAGTGCCATACCAAATGAGTTCTACAACATTCGGAGTAGTTGAATATTTGTAGTTGACATTAATAATGTCTTGTCACTTGAACATTAATACTAGAAACTTAGGTGACAGGTTCTGTTTAATTAGAAAAGTATTAAGGAATGACTCTTTGGTCACATCAGACTCTGTAAGTTATCCCAGAGAGGGTAGCTATTAGATTTATCTTGTGACTATAAATTAGGAAAGTGAATCTAGATATTTTATTCTCAATTTTATCATTTTCCAGAGTCACTAAAAACAGAATGAGCCCATTTTCATTTCTTCCTGACCCCTTGCCCTTCTGCAGTTTCCCCTTGACTTACCCAATCTGTAACAGTGACAGTTTGCTGCCTCTAAACAGAGCATTCAAATGAATTCACTTAGCCAATGACTTCTGTGAAGTTGCCTTTTCTAATGGCGCTATTACTCATTGATGCACAGATGTGGTATTTGCCCTACTGGCAGGCAAGCAAAGGTCTGGTAAAGAATGACAACCTGCTATTTTTTTAAGGAGTACCAAAGACTTGTGCTTTACTCTGTTTTGGTTTTAGGGGAAATAGTAGCCATTTTGATTATGAAACCTGATAGTTTTTGTAAGTTGATTGTACTGTATAGATGTCTGAAGTTAAATGTAAGGTTAGCTGGCCTTATAAAATGTAATGAAAATTCATCAGTTTCTCTAAACCAGTAAATATCATCCTTGACAATATTTGTTTAAGCAACTCACTCTCCGTTCAGGGGATTATCTTGATGGAATAGTGTCTTCTGTGTTTTTTCCATACTCTCACCTGTGCCTACAGGACAATGTATTTCACTATGGCCAAGTCATGGGGCTATGAATTTTTCCTGAGCTTGAGACTTGTGAGAAATAGTTAACTGTAGTTAATACCTGTTCAGCTATGTTCAGGGTCAGCTTACTTTCACTAAATGGGATTCATGTGCTCTTATTTATATGTACAAATGGTGATAAAATGAAATTTTACCATATTCTCCATTTGGGCTTTTAAAAATCAAGTAAAGATTTCAATATGTAAAATCTTTTGTAAGAATCATCTGTAATGATTTTTACTTTATTAAAAGATGGCCTAATTAGTTTTTAGGAGGAATTAACAACCTTGCAAATAAACTGCAGTTTATTTTCACTAAAAAGAAAAAAAGGAAGTAAAGGTAGGAATATAGCTCAGTGATAGCTCAGTGCTGGAGTCTTCTCCAGTATATATGAGACCCTTAGTTCAGTACCACCCCCACAACAAAAGAACTTTGTTTCCTTGGTCTGAGTTTGCCTCCTGATTACTTTGTTGAAAAAGCAGCTGTTACAAATCACAACCCCAAAGAACTTAGACAACAATGAGGACCCTAAGAGAGACTTACAGAGATCTAATCTACATGGGAAGTAGAAAAAGGCAAGATCTCCTGAGTAAATTGGGAGCATGGGGGCCTCGGGGGAGGATTGAAGGTGGGAGGAGAGAGGCAGGGAGGGAAGCAGAGAAAATGTAAAGCTAAATAAAAATCAATAAAAAAGGAAAAAGCAGCTGTAACATTAGATTTCATGTTCTAGTCCTCATGCTTTTCTAGGGCATGTTGTTTTCGTGTTAAATGTTGTGTATAACTTTGTATGTATGTGTATTCATGTTTGAGCAAGTATAGGTGGACAGCATCAGCATCATTTCTCAAGATCTGTCTACATTTTCCTCTTCCTCCTTTTTTTGAGACAAGATCTCTCGCTTGTCTGGAACTTGTCCAGTAGGCAGGATTGCTTGGCCTGTGAGCTCCAGCAGTCTTCCTGTCTCTGCCTCCCAATGCTGGAATTACAAATGTGTGCTACCACACCCAGATTGTGTGTGCTTTTGGTATTAACCTCAGGTTCTTATTCTTACAAGACAAGTGCTTTTCCAACTGTATTATTTCCCTATCCTTATAGATAATCAATTCTGCTTTAAATCCTAAATTCTCATAGACTTTCTTGATGATGTGCTAAAGGGTACTACTTCTGAGCGTTTTTTTAACTTCATGATACATGCAGGACATGAAGAAATTTGCATAGTACCCATAGTATATCAAAGGAAACTCTGGTCACAATTGCCCCAGAGGTCTCACCTGCCCTAGGCCCCATTCAGCTGCCCTGAATGCTGTGTATTATTAGCTATAATATATATATATTATATATATATGCTATAACATACCAGTTGAGCATGTTTTCTTTTATGGTTTTCTTATTTAAGGTAATGGATGTGACTCAAACCTTCATTCTCTGTAGTTTGGTTCAGAGAGTTGGATGCTGGGGCTGTCTTTGCTAAAACATTTCTGGTCTTGCTTAGATCAAAGGAAGAACTATCCTTGTGGACCATGTGTCAAACTACCGGGCTCCTCAGGAATCAGAAAATGTGGATGTTGTGACAAGAGAGCTGCAGGAGAAGGGCTATGGGGCTAATACACCTCCGTCAAGTTCTCCTGAGGTCTCTGAAGATGAAGATGTCAAACCCACAAAAAAGCACAAAAAAGGTGGAGTGTTCAAACTCAGGAGAAGATTCTGGGTAGTCTTAGTGTCTTCTTTTCTAGCATGCATAAATAGTCAGTAATTCACTCTTTTTTTCATTTTCTTTATTATTTTTAAAAAATTTCCATCTCCCATTTCCCTCCCCTCCACACATTCCCCCTCCCCCTCCATTCCCAGTCCAAAGAGCAGTCAGGGTTCCCTGCTCTGTGGGAA
>LOJH01065628.1:0-10443 GCA_001685095.1 Ellobius talpinus | reverse complement strand
ATCTATCTATCTATCTATCTATCATCTATCTCTCTCTATCTATCTATCAATCATCTATCTATCTATCTATATTCTATTTTTACATTTAGCATGTGTTTATGTCAATCATACTCATTCATTCCACAGAACATATGTAGCAATGAGACATCCACCTGTGGGAGTTGTTTCTCTTCTTCTACCGTTTGTGTTCCAGGGACTGAACTCAGTTCAAGTGCCTTTACCTGCTAAAACAAGATATCTCACTGGCTCAAAGAAAACATTAGAAAATATGAACACATCAAAATTACAAATGTCTATGAATTTGAAAATAAGAGTAATTTGTATGTTAACTTAATATTAATTAAAATGTTTTTAAAATCATGGGAGTAACCAGCAACAAAATATTCATATTCACACTATGCAAAATTTGCCTTTAATGTGAAAAAGAAAATAGGACACTTTATTTTTGAGATTGTAATATACATTACTCCCTTCCCTTTCCTCCCTCCAAGCCTTCCCACAGACCCCTCCTCACTCTTCTGCAAACTCATGGCTTCTTTTTTCACTACTTGTTATCCTATATATGCATGTATATGTATATACAGGCATATTCCTAATACAATCTGTTCAGTCTGTGTTATGCTACCTGTATATTTTCAGGGCTGACTACACACTCAATTTGTGCATTCTTCCTTGGGGAAGAAAGATCAAATACTCCACTGCTGGATTTCCTCAGTTGCCTATAATTCTTTGTATAGGGTTGAGAGGCCTGGTAGGTTTTTCCCTTCTACTTTCACTGATGTGATCCTTGTTCAGCTTTTGTCTGGGCAGTCATGATGTTGAGACTTCGTGGGTTTAGCTTCTGACATTACTAAGATATACCATCTCCTGTATCAAATCAGCAATTCCATGATCCCCTGGATCTTACAATCTTTCCACTCCATCTTTTGCTATGTTTCCTGAGCCTTAGATGTGGGAGTGTTTTGTAGATATGTCCCTTGAAACTTGGCTCCACACCTCTCCAGTTTAATTGGGTGTGGTATTCTAAGTGGTCGCTATCTGTTGCAAAGAGAACTTTCTTTTATGAGTGGCGAAGACTATACTTATCTATAAGTTTAGGGACAAAGGTTTATAGACTACTGTCAAAGTTTATACTGGCTTAGTAAATTGACAGTTGTAGATTCTTCTCCAATTACCATGACATGACTAGTCCTGAGTAGTTAGCTAGGTTTCAGTACCAGGTATAGTTCCCCTCTTGTTGAGCAAGTCTTAGGTCCAATTGAAGAACCGTTGGTTACCACAAGGATATGCATGCCACTACTGCAATTTTTAGATGTTCAAAAGACTTGAACAGTTCTTCATAAAATAATATATCTAGACTGCTATATACAAGTCAAAAAAACCTCCTAGTTTAATTAAATAGTAGCTTAAAAATACTTAATAAGTATTTTTACTTAATAAGATACTTTAACACATCCATAAGAGAGATTATTCAGGCCAAATAATAATGAGTTTTTGAAATGAATGTATCCTTCATTTATGGGTAGGGTATAAACTGGAACAGCTACCACATAAAACTATTAGGTGGACTCTACTAGATTTGTACTTAATGATAACTATTTAATTTGCAACCACATCTACAACTGAATTTTATGCAAGTGTGTACTAACTATAACCACAAGAATCCTTATGTCAGCATTCTTCCTGACAGCCAAAGCCCAGAAATAATCCAAGTATTTATTGAAACTGGAACTTATAAATGCTGTAGTAATCTTGCCTTGCAGTCGTCTGATTGGACACAGCAAGCACCTTGTGTTGAGAGCTGAAGGAGGCAAAGGGGCTAGACAGTGGGGCAGCATGGGAAGAGAGTGAGAAGAGACACTAGTGGTTCTTAGGTGAAAGGCTGGGTTGTGCAGGCCTGTGGCAAGGCCGTGACTTTTAGTCAGAGGAAAGGTGGGAGAATGTTGGAACATTGGTGATATGAAAGATCAGATGACATTCCCTTTGGTATAAAAGTAGGTGCTGTTTTGATGCTAGAATGTGAGTATGTAAGTGTGGAAATCAGAGATGGCTGTTGACAGAGAAGTTTTAAGAACCTAGACAAGATGCACTTTCAAAGTATGATGAAGATGCAGTAGAATGTGTGTTAGACATGAGCCTCTCTATTGCTTACTCCCCAGTCATTGTCAGTGTTTCTAACATATTGGGAAACTATTAAACACTTTTCAGGCTTTTTCTGACTAGCTATCTCTGCTCTATGTTAACCTTTTAGCAGCATGTTCACTTAAAAAGCATATTTACTTGTTATGAATGAAGCTATTCCTTCTAGTTTCAGCTTACCATTAAAGCATCCCCATTTCAAATTTTTATAGCCATCTCCTTTACCTTCCCTTGAATTACAGCTCCTTTACAATGTAACTCAGACTGTGGATATGGTTCAGTGAGTAAAGCATTTGTCTCTCGAGCATGAGGGATCTACATACATTCAATCTAAATGGTATCTCAAAACAATAGTAATAGTTCTGTTATCCATTGTGATTGTTGAAAAGCTCAGGAGAAGAATGTGAAATGCCTTTCCTTCATGTCTCCTGTGGTTTCCAAAGGGTGGAGATGAGGTGAGAATAATAGAAGAGTGAGATTTGAACATCAGAAAGCTGTTAAGAATATTTCTCCTCATGTGGTTTGGGGTGTCCCTGTTTATCCTTTGGAGATCTCTTTTTAGCCACAATACAATAAAATCAGGACCACCAGACAAACAATATGTTATTTCTTGATTTAAAAAGAAATCTCAGGCTGGAAAGATGGCTCAGTGTCTAAGAGCACTTGCTGCTCTTCTGGAGGATCCTGGTTTGGTTCATAGCATCCACATCATAGCTCCCAACAACTCAAAACTCCAGTTCCAGAGGATTTGATGCTTTCTTCTGAGTTGAAGGGCCACCAGGCAAGCACGCAATGTACCTGAGCATATACTGGGAAAAAAAAGAATATTCTGCAGAGAAGCTTCTGGAAACAATTTGCCCTCTCACTATATTGTCTTTTATGTAACAGTATCATTTCTGCCATAATTGTAAGTTAGTTGATTTCAGAGAACAGAAGAAGCATTAGCATCACATTATAAGAAGAGCATGTGAGATGTGGAGTATTATTGCACTAATTTTTGGAAAATACAAACACACACACCCCACATTCACTTACATTCCCCTACTACCAACACAGATACCTGCACATAATAAATTTATACTACAAAAATGCTGCATGTGGAATATCTAGATAGTCATTTAAAGGGAATAAGATGAACTGGGCTTGGGGATGGTGAAGGTTGGCCAGCACTTTTCTTACTATTCCTGTAAGCTAGAATGTTAGGATAGTCTTTTATACACTGTGAAGATGTGTCTCTGTCCTTTCTCACCTGCCTAAGACACTTTCTGATTGGTTTAATGAAGAGCTGAGTGGGCAGTAACTAGCCAGGAGAGGACAGGCAGGACTTCTGGGGAGAGAGAGGAACTCTGGGATAGAATCTGAGGTGTGGGAGATTCACCAGCCAGACATGGAAGGAGTCAGACTGCAGTACTGAGGACAGGTAACATGTCATGGGGAAGGATGTTGATTAATATAAATAGTTTAATTTGAGCTGAAAGATCTAGTTGAGAAGAAGCCCAAGTGAAGGCCAAGCTCTCATAATTTATAAAAAGTCTCCATGTCATTATTTGGGAGGTGGCAGTCCAGAGAAGGACCAGATATACCTAAATGTATATATGATGACATAGTTGATCAGCCTCCTTTGATGACAAGATAAAGGCTACATATTCACAGCCACAGAGAGCATTCTATCATAAATGAAAGAATAAATGACTATAGACTTTGAAAGAATTAATAAAAGAGTAGGATGAACAAAATGACACAGATTGATTCAATGTATTATGTTTAATGGACAAAATCACAAATGGTTAAATAGATTGATGTAAAGAAAACAGACAAATTTCCCACCTGGGAGAATTCTAATTAATAGGTGTAGATGTGACTGACTCAAGGAGAGAGACCTTCCCTTCACTGTGAAGAACGATTTCCAAATACGATGGTGTATGAAACAGCAAAAGTAAAAAGAATACACTATGGAGAAAGCTAGGAAAGAACACCTCTGGCATTAGATCAAGTCCAACATTATCAGTTCAAAACGTTGATAGCGTGTACCACTGGTGTGAACTATATATAAACACACCTAGAGTGTAACTTGACTTCTGTACTCATTCTTCTGAAACTCATCAAACCCTAAAGAACTCATCGGGAAAATTCCAACTGGAGGAATGTTTACAAAACACTCATGGATTTACTCTTTGAAATTGTTAAGGTTATCAAGACTAAGAAAAATCACAGAAACTTACAAAGCCCAGAGTAGTTTAAAGAGACATGGTTGAGGGTTCTGCAGTGGTCTTATATGCCTTTAATGGCAGTACTTGGGAGGCAGAGGCAGAGGTAGGCCTAGATCTTTGTAAGTTCTAGGCAAGCATGCTCTACAAGAGCTAGTTCGAGGACAGCTAGGGCTGTTACACAGAGAATCCCTGTCTCCAAGAAAGAGAGAGAGAGAGAGAAAGAGAGAGAGAGAGAGAGGTATACAGGATAGGATTTGGGATGGGGGTTGAGCACAATGAGTAAAATATAAGAATATATGAATAAATTATAGATTTTATTTTAATTTAACGTATGTACCACTCTGGCTCGTTACTCACAGCAAATGTACCATCCTAATGTAATGTTCATCATCACTCATCATCATAGAGATACAAAGCAAAACCATAATGAGATATGACAACATACCTGTTAGAATGGTATTAGCAAATGTTATCAAAATATAAGAGCCAGAAGGCATTTGTAAAGATATGAAAAAATTGGAGCCCAACATATTATTTTCATGAACTAATGCGAATTAGTCCAGCTGTTGTGGAAAACAGTGTGTAGGTTACTCAGAAGTCCCCAGACAGAACTATGACCTAGAACTCCAACTACTAAGAATATATTCAAGGGAAGTGGTAGTATTGCTTTAAAGATATATCTATAATTGTACAAGTACAGAATCAGTTGAATTGATCATCAGTCAAAGAATGGATAAAAACACAGCATATATGCGCAATGGGCTATCATTCAACTTAGAAAACAAGAAAATGTCATTTGTAGCACTGTGGATAAAATACAAGGTATTACATGAAATTCAATAAGCCAGGCACAAAATGGCATGTATACAATCTCATTACACATGGTATCTAATAATGTCAGTCTTACAAAAGCANTCCTTCACCCTTGCTACCAGCTAGGTCAGCTCCTCCTTACTTCATTGGATAGGTAGTCTGCCCTAGGACTCTCCTTGTTTTTAACCATCAAGAAGGCTTGCTTATTCCTATCCTACAGGCCCATCTGGCTCCTCTAGGAATTTTCTACCCTATGTGACCATCTAGATCCACTATTTTTCATCTCAAAGATCTGCTCTCAACTCTTCAGGGACACACTTTCCCTATATCTCTAACCAGGGCCTCTCCCTCATCCAACCAGGGCCTCTCCCTCATCCAACTAGGGCCTCTCCCCCACATTCCATAGACTTATCTATCTCATCTGAGATTTCCCTTCCTTGTGTTGCTAAGCAGGCTCTGGTCTTCCTTAACCCATAAACCTGCCTCCTAGGGAATCCTTCCTATCCTACTCATTAGGTAGGCTTTGCTCCTTCTCACCACAGTCAGTCCATCTCTTCTGTGATCTCTCTTCTCTAATATACTAGGTAGGTATCACTCAACCTCACTACGTAGGCCTCTTAGCTCTTCTGAGATTTAGTCTCTAAGTGTTATCAGACATCCTGTTCTTCCAATGTATCCTACATCCATGTCTCAGACTAAGCCTAGCTCTTCCTATACTATAAGTCATCTGCTTCTCTAGGATTTTTCTTGTCAACACACCAAGGTATGTTTTGCTTCCTGGGACCCAACAATTTTTATTTATACATACAGATTCACAAAATTGTCTGTCCTCAATCATCAGTTAGCCAGAGCTTATTCAAGGTAGGCCAACCAGACTTGGAGTGATGCAGAATATCAGAGTGAAGGATCAAAGAATCTTTTCAACATAATCATTGAAGAAAATTTCCCAAAACTGCAGAAAATGATGTCTATCTAGATGCAAAAGACAGAACACCAAATAGGCAGGACCAGAAAAGAAACTCTTAATAATATATTATACTTAAAATATTGAAAACACAGAATGGGGTATTGAAAGCTGTAAGAGAATGAGGTCAAGTCATTCTTAAAGGCAGGCTAATAAAAAATATCTGCTAATTCGGCATAAAATACTGAAGACCATGCTTAGAAAACTGTCTTCCAAGTTCAGAAAGGTTACAGTTGTCAATCCAGATCATTATACTCAACAAAATTATCTATTAAAATTAAAGAACAGTTAAAAACTTTCTAGACAAAAACAGATTAAAAGAATCTATAACCACTAAATCATTTCTATAGACAACACTAGGAATATTCCAGTCTGGAGAGAAGGATAAATACACTCATGAAAATTCAGAAAATAAATAGACAATAACAGGACAGCTAATCAAAAGAAGTCTAAAAACAATCACAACATCAACAAAATGAAAGGAATGAATAAATACTTTTCAATTATAACTCTTATATTAATGATCTCAATCCCTCAATAAAATGACACAGACTATCAGACTGAATTAGGAAACAGGATTCATCATTTTTCTGCCTCCAAGAAACACATCTCACCATCAATTACAAGTATCACTTGTAGGATAGCCAAAGCATTCCAAGCAAATTAAACTAGGAAACAAACAGGCATAGTTATCTAATATCCAACAAAGTAGATATATCAAAGCAAAACTAATCAAAAGATCACTTTAACTCATCTAAGTAACAACCTACCCAGAAGATATATTCTAAACACATACACACTAAAACTGTCACAAAAGACATATTAGTAGATCCAAAACCACATAGTTGCATCAACACAGTGACTATGGGTGACTGCAGTATTCTACTGTCGCTGATAGATAAGTCATCAGGACAAAATTAAACAGAAATATTGGAGTTAAAGAGCATCTTAAGTCAGATATACCTAACATAAGTCAGATATATAATCTATCTATAGAATATTCTACCTTGACACTAAAAATGTATATTCTTTTTAGAAACATAACAACACATATATGAACATTGAAATAATGTTAGGCATTCTATCAGACAATAATTGAATAAAGCAAGATAGAAACAACAATAGAAACAACAGTAAGTACACAAACTCATGAAAACTAAAACACATACTATTGGGTAATAATGGGGTCAAAGAAGAAATCTAGAAGAAAATTTTAAATTTCCTAGAATTTAGTAAAAATTAAAACACACCACACCAAAATTTATGGGTTGAAATGAAGTAGTGTAGAAAGAATGTTTACAGTGGTGAGTGTTGTAGGAGATCAAGCACTTGAATGGGGTTTTTAAGCAGTGTGCTGCAAGTTACTTGGTGGCAGCATGGGCTGACTGATTACGAGCATGAGTATGGCTCCCACCCAGCAGTCTCAGAGGCACTGAACAGACCTCTGCCTTGTCAGACTGGGCCAAGTCAAAAGGCAAAGCAGCCTTAGTTCTGGTAAGATTGCTTAGCATTTTAAGAAGTACTTCTGAACAGAAAAGAATTTAAGATACACAATAGGACAGATTCAGACATAGAAGACCTTTAAATGGGTCACAATGTTGAATAAATGTATGTAGGCTTGGGAGAGAGAGAGAGCACACTTTACATGGGCATTTATAGTTTAAGAGGCCATGCCCAAGTGGGCAGGTAACTTAAAGGCTACTGGCTGAAGGATTTTCTTCAGCTGGTGAGTACCTACACAAAAGACTTAAGAAATGTTAAAAAGTTAATAAAATTCTATAGGGCTTTGGAAAACAAGAAGGAGGAACAGCTTAAAGGGCAGATTGAAGAGATAATCAATAGTAAGGCTGAAATTAATGAAATAGAAATGAGAAAACAATACAAAGAATCAATTAAATAATGAAGAGTTGATTCTTTATTAACATTAACATTATTATTAACAAAATTGCAAGCATTTAGTCAAAGTAGCCACAACAGATTAGACCAAAATTAATAATGTTAGATAGGAAAAGGGAAGCATTACAACAGACACTGATGAATTTTGAAGAATCAGGAAGGAAATACTTGAAAATTTTACAGCCCATAAAACTGGAAAATCTAACAGATATAAGTAGTAGAGAGGGAGGTGGACTGTGTTTCCAGTGCCCGGCCACCCAGCGAGCTTATACCCAAAATAATTACACAGAAACTGTATTTATTTAAACAGTGCCTGTCCCATTAGCTCTAGCCTCTCATTGGCTAACTCTCACATCTTGATTCAACCCATTTCTCATGATCTGTGTAGAATCACGAGGTCATGGCTTACTGGAAAAGATTCAGCATGTCTGACATGGCAGCTTCATGGTGGCGGCTCTCTCTGACTCTGTTTTCTTCCTCCCAGAATTCTGTTCTCTCTACTCCACCCACCTGAGTTCACCCTATCAACTAGGCCAAGGCAGTCTCTTTATTTAACCAATGANCCATTAGCTCTAGCCTCTCATTGGCTAACTCTCACATCTTGATTCAACCCATTTCTCATGATCTGTGTAGAATCACGAGGTCATGGCTTACTGGAAAAGATTCAGCATGTCTGACATGGCAGCTTCATGGTGGCGGCTCTCTCTGACTCTGTTTTCTTCCTCCCAGAATTCTGTTCTCTCTACTCCACCCACCTGAGTTCACCCTATCAACTAGGCCAAGGCAGTCTCTTTATTTAACCAATGAAAGTAACACATAGACAGAAAACCCTCCTACACCAGATATGTAAGAATTTCCAGATATGTATGACCTATGAAAGTTAAACCAATTTGAACTAAATGATTTTAAAAGATTGATAACAACCAATGAGATATAGGCTGAAACTAGAACCAACCAAGAGTCTGAATTTTTTAGAATCTAAAAAAGCCCGAGTCAAGATAATTTCAGCACAAAGTTCTTCCAGACCTTCAAAGAAGAACCAGCCTAATCTTCCACATAATAGAAAGGAGGGACCTCTTCCAAGATATTTTTTCAAAGTCAGTATCACATACACATGGGGGCAGGTGAGAGTCCAGTCTTCCTGATGAACATAAATGTAATAATTCTCATTAAAAGACTTGCAAATTCAATTCAAGAACACATCAAAAATATCATTCTTCATGATCATTTTAGTTTCATCCCAGAAATGCTGGGATGGTTAACACATATAGATCAATAACTGTAATTCACCACATGAATAAAATCAAGGACAGAAAAGACTGTGACAAAACTTTTAGAATTTTCTAGTTACCATCATAATAAAATTCCTGAAAAATCTAGAAATTCATGTGCCATATTTCAAAATAATAAACACAATAAACCCACAGCAAAAACCATATTAAGCTGAGAAAAATCTCAAAGCATTTCCACTAAAATGAGAGGAGATAAAGTGAATATGAATAGGAAGTATATATAGTCAATACATACTTCTCTCTCATGCTGCACAAAATTCAACTCAAATTGGATGAAGGACAGCAATGTAAGACCTAACACTTTGAATTTGATACAAGAGAAAGTAGGAGATACTCTTGAACTTGTAGGCACAGGAAAGGATTTTCTGAACAGGACTTCAGTAGTCCAAGCATTAAGACCAACAGTTGGTAAATGGGACAATATGAAACTCAAAGGACACCATTATGCAAGTGAAGAGGAAGCCTATAAAATGGAAAAAAATCTTTGCCAGCTATAAATCTAGATACAGTCTAGATACTAACTTTATAATATTGAGACTACACCAAGAACTCAAAAAGCTAAACATCAAGAAAACAATGCAATTAAAATTGCATTGAACTATTGGGGGCATAGAACTAACCAGAGGGTTCTCAATAAAAGAAATATAAATGACTGAGAAATATTTTTCAAAATGTTCAATATCTTTGATCTTCATGGAAATACAAAATAAAACTACTTTGAGATTTCATCTTCCCCCAGTCAGAATGGCCAAGACGTGCAAAATGCAACAAATGCTAGCACTGATAGTGGAAAAAGAAACATGCCAAATCTTTCCTGGTAAGCCACTGCCACGTGGTGATACATAGCTTAATAGAAACGGGTTAAATTAAGATGTAAGAGATAGCCAATAAGAACCTAGAGCTAATGGGCCAAGCAGTGATTTAATTAATACAGTTTCTGTGTGATTATTTTCGGGGCTAAGCTAGCCTGGTGACTGGGAGCAACAGCAGCCCCTCCTTCAGCAGATTACTGTTGGGATAGGAAGAATCAGTGTTCTTCAGGAATGTGTTCCCTAAGAGGTTAGTCATGCTCCTGTAGATTCTACATTATGAGTACATAGGCAGGACTAAGTGGGTTTAAAAACATATC